>JAVSBS010006193.1:0-43811 GCA_033124195.1 Coracias cyanogaster
TGATGAAGACACAGTCAGATAGGTAGTTGTGTAAGAACAAAAGAGAGAGAGAAGATTAGTATAAAAGAGACTGTAGCTTTGTAGCTACAGTGTGATACACAATATAAAAGAATCTAGTTCAATTTGGCTTGGGGTGACATGGAAGGAACTGGGCTTTTTAGGAATCAAACAGACCCAGGATTTGAAGAGTCAAGCTGCAGAGTAACAGTTACTGTTAGAAGTATCAAACAGGTTCAAAGATTTTGGGGGTTTTTAGCCTACAGTGAAGCAAAATTTAGAAGCTTTAAAAAGTTTTCTAAATTTAAATTATGTATTTTTGATCATTACTTTGTGGAAGTCTATTATTTCTCTTTAGAGGAAAACCCCTCTTTCCTCCTTAGAAAAGAAAAATTGCCTACCATCATTGCTTGTCTCCAGTTGCCTCTGTCTACTCCCATTTGTTGAATTCCAAAAGGTATTTGACTGAATGAGATCAAGAAGAAATTAGGGGGAGCCATATTATGTGTCTGAGTTACTTGGCAAAGAGTTTGCAGCTAATTGAGATATTTTACTGGCTGAGATGACCTGGCCTCTTGCCCAGTCATTGGACCCCTTGGAATAAGCAGTAAGATCATTAGTGCTCAAGTTTAATACCAGCTGACCTTTGAACCCCTCTTTTTCTGAGAGTAAAAAGAATTGCCTGGTCCCTGTAGCATGGGAGAGTGACACTTCAATTCTGATGTTTTTAATTTCCTTACTTTTTGCCATGCCCTGTTTCTTTTTTTTTCTTTTTTCACAGATGACTGACTGACCTGTAAATGGCAATTAAATAATTTCTTTAACAACTTCAGTGGATTTCTGGGCTTACTTGTTGCCTTCATGTAGGTACTGTAGGTGCTCCAGACTTAAAACCTCTAAGATCTGTTGTCACTTTTTTATTTTCTGGGTCTTAGGTATGAGCTGGAGATGTAACAATCATCAACCTAATATGTATATACAAGTCATGTGTGGATTTACATGCCACTGTCTATAATCATTGTTTCTTTAGTCTTTTGTTCCCCATATGTCTGCCAGTAATACTTTTTGGTATTTAGTTCTTTCTCCTTGTTATGCTAACTGTGATACTGCATGTACTATTCAGAGATTCTAGCTGCAAGGCTATTAGAAAACACTAAGAAAAGTACCACGTTCAGTACAGACAAATCTCAGACCTGCTTATTTTAGATATTTTTTTCCCTTGCTACTACTACTACTATCTCATAACCAGAGATTCTTCTTCGATGACTCTTCCTTCTGACTTAGAAAATCACATTGCTCCATCACAACTAGATCTGAGCAGTGTTCTTTTATTGTCCACTGACACACAAATATCATTTTCCTCCTTTCACAGAGAGTCCTGTGCTAATGAATTCAATACACATTCTCTACAGTCTGAAGTAGCAGCATAGAGTAGTCACCTTTCTTCAGCCTACAGCCAGACTTCATGTTGTAACTATACTGTGCAATATTTCAGTCAATAGAACCTTCCTGGTTAGCCTGGGTTTAGAAGCTTCAATTGTCTCCATGGTGACTTTCACAATCTCATTTTATTTGGCAAACAGGAAATAACTTTTTTTTTTTTAAAATCCAGCTCAATGACTCTTAAAATGTTTATTTCTTCATAATAGCTGAGATTCAACATGACACTCAGCTTGAGATGACTTAAGCCCTTGTGGACAATGCGGATGCAGACCCCTAGCACAGAGGTGACTGGATCTGTCTATGGGGTTATTATGTAGGCAAGACAGGTAACATCATCATCTTCTTCTGACATGCTCATGTAAAGTGACAGTAGCAACGGTATCTATAGGGAGCTTTCTCTGGAAGATGGTGTTGGATCAAGATCTACAAAGGAGGGGGCAGAGGAATACATAGTTTGCAGATACTGATCAAGCCTGGGTGCTGAGTCTGCAATCTCTGCATGTCAGCACTGTAACATTATTGTCATGTGTAGGGGCAAAATCTCCGATGTTAATCTCTTGAAGAACATTAGAGTTAAACAGGAAAGTGATAAAAGTAAGTAAAAGCTACCTACTTATATATCTTTAAGACTCACTTAATGTTAATCTATGATCCACCTGTGTTGCCCTTGGTAGCTAAAGACTCTATCAAACAACAGACTTCCAAGAAGGGTAGTGGTTGCTTACAGTATTTGCAGATTGCTTGATATGTACCCTCAGAACATTCATGAATTATATCAAATTGGGGGGAAATGGTCAATGCACAGGAGGGTAGATCCACACTTCAGAGGAACCTCAAACAATGTGGAGAAAGGGCTGACAGGAATCTCATGAAATTCAACAATGAGAAATGCAAAGTCTTGCAGCTGGGGAGGAATAACCTTATCTGACAGCACAGTCTAGGGGCAAACAGACTGGAAAGCAACTTTGCAGGAAGGCCCTGAGGGTACTAGTGGACAACAAGTTGACCACGAGCCAGCAATGCGCTCTTGTGGCAAAGGCAGCCAACAGCACCTTGGGCTCTCCTATGCACTGGTAAAATACATCTGGAGTTCTGGTCCCAGTTCTGTGCTCTCCCATACAAAAGTGACATGGGCATACTGGAAAGAGTCCAGAGAAGGGCTTTAAAGATGTTTAAGGGACTGGATGGAGCACCTTATATATGAAGAAACATTGAGAGACATGGGATTGTTTAACCTGGAGAAGAGAAGGCTCTGATGTATCTGATCAATGTGTATGGGTACCTGATGTGGGGTACTAAAGAAGATGAAGAAACATTCTCCTCAGTAGTGCCCAATAAAAGGTAAAGAGGCAGTTGACACAAATTAAAATACAAGAAATTCCATTTAAACATATGAAAAAACTTCTTTACTATACAGATAACCAAACACTAGAACAGGCTGCCAAGAAAGGTTGTGGCATCTCCGTCCTCAGAGTTAGTCGAAGCCTGGCTGGGCATGGCCTGAGAAACCTGTCCTAGGGAGAAACCTGTTCTAGGTGGCCTTGTTCTGAGCAGGGTCTTTGACCAGACCATCTCCAGAGGTAGCTTACAACCTCAGCCATTCTCTGATTATGTGATTCTGTTTAGAGCTTCTTAGTACCAGAAAAAAAAAAAAAAAAAGACACTAAAATACTGGAGCAAGTGCAGGTGATGATTAGTGGGCTGGAGCACATTACATACATGAAGGGGCTGAGCGAGCTGGGTTTGTTCAATGTTAGGAAGAAAAGACTCAAGGTAGTTCTTCTTGCTATCTTCAACTGAGACAACATGAGACGTGATGCAGCCAAACTCTTCCCAGAGACGCACAGTGAAAGGATAACAGGTAGTGGACACAAGTTGCAACCCTTGTGTGTTCAGTCTTCAAATGGAGGAAATTGTACAGGGAAAATGCTAGCAGGAAAAAGATTTTTGTCACAGAACAATTGAGCATTTCATGTGCATGAGTGATATCATTTTAATGCAGGGAATCATATCTGGGCACACTGAAAATTATTAGTGTGGATTGTTCCTGTCTTTTTAAGTTCACTAACATCATAAACAACCTGCTGTCCATCCATTTTCTTGCAGCAGCAGGCACTAAAAACAAAGAGCAGTTCAGTATCTTCTGCTAGACTTTTCTATTTGAAGTAAAGAGGCCAGTGTTTGCTGCTCATTGCTTTTACCTAGAGAAAAGCATAAAAAACTAGGCTATATAAAGTATTATTTATTATCTTCATTTTAGAATAAAAATTTAGTCACTTACAGAGTAACTGCTGAAGAAAATGTGAGAGGTTTGGGTAGAGCCGAGAGTTGATCTGGTATCTACTGAGATTGAATCAGGATTGTCTGGGTTAAAATAGATTAAGATAGTATGGAAAGTGCAGAGTACCCCATGGAGCAAACAGGAACTTACTAATTTAGTGCCTGAACAAGGTATTGCTTTCATAGCACATCTCTTTTGTAGCAATAACAACTAGGTGAGATGACAATGCGTAGCAGTCCCCAGTGCTTCTAGTTCCAGGAAAGCTTCAGTGTTCTGGAGTGATGCTGCATAGATTCAGAATGAAATAAGAATAAAAGCTGATGATGCACAAGCATGTTAAATGAGGTTGTTTGGAAGCAGGTAGTAAGGGGAAGATTGGTGTAGTAAGAGTTTGCCTGCTTATCACTCCGATGGCAGAGAAGTAAGTGCAGAAACAAGTGTGGGCAAGTAAAGAGGTATCAGCTTCTGCTGAGGAACTGCTATGGTGCAATTTCTACATGAAGAAGAACTTTAGGCATGCTGGAGTCTTTCATTAAAGCCATAGAGTTAAAGGGTTCAAACTACTTGAAAGCATTCACCTCAAAAGCAAAAGGCATGTCTTCTACTTTGCCTGTCTCAAAGAGGGATTGAGCTATTTTCTGCCTCCCTGCCTGTTGGGGCAGGACAAGGGCATGATTATATCACAGTGTAACTTCTGATGAAGCTGTTTCACTGTATAAAAATGAACTGCATCAGAAGGAGACGGGCTCCAAAATCCGACTCACCTGATCGCAGAGTAGGAAGACGTAAGGAAAAACAGGTTAGATTAGACTACATGTTTATATCTAGTGATGAGCGTCACTAACACTAACAAAATTCAGTCCCAATTAACTGGAATTTCCTGTCAAGAGTTATTCTGTCAGGACTGCCATACTCACTGATTAAGCTTCCACTTAAACCAAGTTTATGTCCTACAGAAACAGGAAGTAAAGCATTTATTAGGAAAGAGGACAAGTTTCTGTGCCCATTTTGTCTTCACACTGCTGAGTCATGAAGAACTCCTAAGATCTTACTCTTTTCTAAACACTGTCAGGCATCTGGAAATCTAGAGTGCTTTGTGAATGTTATTTAGCAAAGGTAACTAATTTCAAATAACTTTCAACTAGTTAGGAAGAAATGTGTACCTCCAGGCACCAGCTCTCTGGGTGCTCTCTGTACTACTCTCTAATGCTGAGGCTTAACTTTAAGGTTTACCTAAACAATAAAATTATCAGGAGGTAAAATCTTTCTGGGACTGCATCAGCTCCATCAACTTCCACAACACAAACTTGACATTTGTAAAAGGGATTTCTTAACCCTGAGATGTTAATGGTTGTAAAAAGAAACACTATTAAAAAAGAGTATTTTAAAAGATTGTGTTAATCAGTAAAGAAAAATACTGATCAAAACCAGGTTCTACTACCTGATACACTCTCCACTACTTAAACTATTTGTTTACATTTTGTGTTTGTCTGGACAGTAAAACCAGTTTTCTCCAAATTCTATTTAGTGTTGATTTTTCACTTCCTGCCTCTCACCAGGAGCTCAACATTGTTATCTTTGGTTTAACTTCTCTGCATGAGATGTTTAAACAGAAAGCCACAATATTTTTATTGAAACTTTTTATAAAACCAGTAATGAAATATCTTCTGCCCTAAGCGGTTTTTTAAGCCACTGTACTACAGCATTTCCAGGTAAAACCCTAAGATGGCACCAACTGTTGATTTTTATAGACGTGGTATTTATAGAATTACTCTGTAATTTACTTTTTGAGTATGACTACAAAGTGTACTGCCCAGTGTACTGGTCAGCTGGACTTGGGGCCTTAAATAATTTTCAAATTATTCCACTGTTAGAAGATACTCTTTCTTGTTTATTAATGTACAAATGTAATAACTACAGCTGATATTCACCTCCAAATCATATGGAAGTAATAAAGACAACTATTGCATACTGTCATATGAAGAAACAGATTTACTGTAACTCCAGACAACTGTTTCTGTTCAGCTTTCATCCACATAGAGCAATAAATACAAAGTAAAGGACTGAGAGTAGAATATACTTGATCTGTTTTGCATAATTTACCTGTAAGTTATTTGATCACATGTGGGAAATATGTTTTTGCACCACTGAGCTGTCAGGGTGAATTGAGGAAAAATATCTGTTCCCATAGTGAATAGTCTAAATTTCTGTTGTCCAGTCAGCAAGCAAACTGTTCAACCATTGAGCTGTCTGATCCATTGGGTCAGATTATAGTATTATATTATGTTTTAGATAGATAGATAGATAGATATCTAATCATATATTATAATTAGAGATTATAAAGAAAATATTCCATACTGCTCCAACTGAATGTTGTGGGTGTTGCAAGATGAATAGATACACTTTGGTATTTAATTTTTTTCCACTAATGGCCAAGTGTTTCCCAATGGCATCTTAGCTATTTCAATTTTAAAATCTTTGTTTGCACTGAACTTTATTCATGCTCAGTCTAACAAATCAGATGAGTATTCTGTGCAGGATACATAATTTTGTCTGATCTTTTACAATGTGCTTGCAGGAAATGCCTCATTAGCAAACAATAAAAGAGAGATATTTGGCTGAAGAAGGAACAATGAGATAACTGTGGGAAATAATTAGGAAGTTCTATGAGAGTTGTAGGAGGGCTTATAACTTAATATAAGGAACAGAATTGCTTGAGAGTTTTAACCTGCTATGCTTTTCTTCTGAAAGACAGATGCTCCCAAAGAAGCAAAGATCTATGTACATCAGTGACATCGTTTTGTTTTAATCAATGGAATTGACTAAACCTCTCCAGATTCTAGATCTCTAATTCCTATTTCATATTCAGAATTTAATAAGAGCATCTTCTTGTCCACTTTTTCATTGTTTATCAGAAATACTCTCTACCACAAAGCAATCTGTTAATTCTCAGGTGCCAAAGCTAAAAAATGAATTTGGAAAGCTAGCTTATATGAATGATCATGAAAGAAGTGAGAGGTCCATTTTATTAGGAATGGATTTCAAAAATATGTGCTCTCTTATTTTAAGAGATTTATCCACATGAAGTGAATGGAACAAATGACTAAATAAGACTGTAACTGAGCATCTTGTTATATGGGGACCATACTTCCTGATTTCTGAGGTTTTTACAGCCTTTAGATAAACAAAAATGTTATATTTATCTGTATCATTACCTGCATAAATATATATCAACTTAGTATTATTGTTAATGAGTATCATGAACATAAATATCATGTTAATGGCTAGGGAAGATTTTGTACCAATTAACTTATCTTTGTCTACTAGTGACACCTACAATAAACTGTGAATGAACAGATACAGAAAAAAGCTGGATATTTTCTGATTATTGTTTTCTTTGCATATTAGAATCTATTCTTCTTTGTATTGTAAGTAGAAATATCAGTTTAAGCTAATAAGATATTTTAAGTTTTCCATTTTGCAAAAATTTGGAAAGGCAAACTTATCATTGGTTCTTGTTTTTTTTGAATATTCCACAAGATCTAAGAACTCAAACTATAAATGAAAAATTTGTCTAACAAATTCAACATTTTATTTTGCAGTGTTATATTCTTTCTGCTTTTTAAAAACTGAAGATTCCATTTCACAGTGCTCTTTCAAGTGAGCTGCATATAAAAACTGCTAGTGAACAGAAAATGGCACTCACATATCTTACCTTCTCAAGACAATTCTCAGCAATATTTCTGGTTGTCATAAAATTTATGTTTTGTAAAACTACATTTCCAGTAACAGTTTCTGACCTATAAAAAGGGTAGCATTCTGCAAAGCATATTTCAGCTGTGATACTTTTCACTGATGCTTAAAATGAAAGATTACAACTTTAGGAGAACAAAAGGTTCTTAAAGCAATGACACTTTCTGAATTTGATATAACACATCAAATCGTAAGACTGGTACTACTCACTGGGTAAAAATTTCATTTGTCTAGAAGTTTAATAATACAAATGTTTTACTAATGAAGTTAACATTTTTATGACAGGGTGTAAGATTAAATATGAGCTAAAATTCCACTACAAAGCCAAATTTTAAATCATCCTGACCATAGTGAGGTTCTGGTCCAGAGTCACAATTCAGTTTGCTTGGGATGATTTGTAAATATGCCATCTTTGAAGATTTTTCCAGAGGTCACTGATTCTAACACAAAGACTGTCACCGGAGAAACACCAGACTGGTGAAGGTATTCTGTCCATCTTTCCTGTCATTCCAGGAAATTAGAAAAGCTGAACTAAATCTGGAGTTTGCGGTAAACTACATACAGCTCTATTACATTTAGAGAGTTTATAAGCACTTTAAAATGACAACCAACTTTATCCATGTGGACCAGTAAGCAAAGGATGGTCAGAGTAGAAGACTGTACTCTTTAAACATTTTTTTTCTTTTAGTAAAACTGTACCACTGCTGTCCACTTACATATAAGTGACAGAAATATAAGGTATTAAATTCAACTATATGTTACACATTATCATGTATTACTGAGCTTGTATTTTAGCTGTTATGATACCAGAGTGCTATTACATATCTTGGATCTCTGTGCTGATTCCTGAATCAGGACACAGGCAGTGAAAATGTAAAAGCTCGCTTTCCCACGCCCTACGTAAGCTATTGTTATAAAAACAATTAGTTGGCAAGACTAATATCTGGAATAAAATAAGTTGGATTCTTTGAACACCTGCAGAGATATGAGGAGAGAGGAGATCTGTTGATTGTTTTGTTGCTGAAAAGCCCCATGGAATCCTTACAGCGCTGATAGTTACCCTAATCATGCAAATCGTCACCTAACCAGGAGATGAGTCGCCTTTCTGAAGTGCACATAGTGCACTTTAGTGATTGTAAAACAGCAAAAGAAAGATTGATCAATTCATACTTCAAAAAGAATATTTGTTTAGATATCTAGCAGACAAGAATAGCTAATTAATGCTATTTAATATACCATGTTACGCGATATAGTTGAGGTAGTTCAGGGCTTACTCATAACAGCTCATGGCTAGCAAATGTGAATGTCAATTCATTGTATACACTTATTCAAGCAGTATTTTTTGTACTATCTTATCACGTTGCTATTAGTCTCCTTCCACTTGGCATTGCATGGTTTCCCATTATCCCGTGCACAGTTTCAAGTGATGTGTACTGTAATTATGTAATGCTGTATCATCATTTATCACCTGGGGCACAAACAAACAGTAAAATCTTTCACAGAGAATGCAATTAGTGAGTAAAGCTAACTGAGGACTTCTCACAGTGGTTTGCAGGTCTGATAAGAATGCCATACAATAGAAATTCAGGCTACTTGGTAGTACACGGTAGAGTTACAGTGAGCAAGGAACTACTTTGATTTTGCATAAATTTCTTCTGTTATAATTGATAGCTATACCGTATAACTAACAAGACAAACCTATAAAATAGGATAGTTAATAGAGAAAAGGTCCCTTTCTCCTCGTACAGTTTCCTATGAAGTATATAGTAAAGAGAAATATTCAGCAGGGTGTCTGCTGAACCACAGCAGGGCTCGTCTGCCATCTATAAAAACACCATCTGCTTAGAGTGGGGGAACCATGTGCAGCTCACTAAGATAGAAACTTCTGACTAGAATGTTCAAAGCTGTGTTTAGCCACACAATTCCCCATTAACATTAATCGGAAGTGTATGGTTTTCATACATCCCTTTGAAAATAATATCCCATGAATTACTTTGAAACAATACATTCCTTCAAACATTGACTCAGAAACCAGTACTTCTGAAGGAAAACTGAAATTGCCATAATTCTGAATCTGAAGCTTAAAAATGTGGACTTTTCCCCCAAAGATCCATGGGAAGCATGGTTTAGAAAAGACCAGTGTTTTTCAATTTTAGAAACAATGCTAATGCGATCTTTATTGATTTAACAATTATTTAAGAATTAATTTCTTTGCATAAGTTAATGACAAACCATATTACTGAAGCAGGAATTAATTATTTTAAAAATGTCTTTTCATTACTTAGAATTAATGAGATTTATTCCCTTTAATTGAACAGGACAGTTTTTGTTTTCTGCAAGCAGAGGTAGAGACAGTTGTTTATTTACACTGTGGGAACATACAGAGTATGTTTATACACATACATGTTCTAAAAGAAATGTTTCCACCTTCCTATATTGATATTTCATTGAGTTCTTTCTCTATTAGAAAATAAAATTAATTTCAAAACCCCCTCCACCTACATAGTGAGAGACCAGCAACTATATTTGTAGATTGGGTAAATAACTCTTTCACATTAACTATGACTGTGGAAGCTTTGTATAGTTGCTAGGACTGACTAATATGGAATTACACGGAGAATGAAAGGGACTGTAGCTGTTCTTATTTCATGCCTCGTTCTTGATCACACATCAGCCCTGCAACTTCACATTCCTTGTCTGTATCAAATCTGGTTCACTCCATTCAAAATTCATGCTGCTTGCATTCTAAAGCATTATAATAAGAGCTGAGTGCTTTACCAAAATTTTGCTGGCCTCTACCTGTAGATAAATACCACTTAGAGAGTGACATCCATACAAATAAAAGTCTATTCTTATCTGTCATTCTTACTGCAAACTATTTTAACAAGAGTAACCAATTTTCTGAAATTTCTGTGGGAAATGTCTCCCAGTTTTTCAGGTATATTTTATGACAATAATAACCAAGAGAAAAATTGGAGGTTTTCCTGGTGTGAGAAGGGAATATGAAAAGTGCTTACCCCTGACAGCGACATTCAACATGATGATATCATTGGCAATTCTTCTGTTAAGATTTCACTTCTCTGAATGAATACAATGAAACAGGTCTGTTTTCTTTCTTTCAAACACACAAATAACATGAGCACATCTGTTTTTCTTAATCACTGACAGCTCATGAAAAAACAAACATGCACATTGCACAGCCTTTATCTACATGAACTGAGGTATTTAACCTAAAGAGAAAGCTTCCTTGACCTTGTGCCTTGCAACTCTGTTAATTTTATCATAATTTTTAAAGGATAGAAAAAAATTATAGATATTCAGCACAAACAACAAGGAAAAGGATAGAGAAGAAAGATATCAAGACCCAACATCCTATCTACAGAAGTGGAAAGTGTCTCTAGGCTCTAAAACACAATCTGTTAACCCCCAAACAGTTAACAATCAAGAGGCTATAGAGTAGTTTAAAAGATGGTAAGACATTGAGCACGTCTTTGGGATCATTTTATGCCCTGTGAAGTGGTGTTAGAAATGTAACAATCGAAAAAAAGGAGGGAGTCAGTGCATGGTAATGGTTCTGTTGCACACTTCAAAGTTTGTCGCTATTGGACACCTGGCAGTGAAACCTGTTGCAAATTGGCTGATTGTGATAGGATGTCAATGTGATGCAACACAAGATGCTGAAGATATAAACAACAAGCTTGTAACTGCAAGGCTGTTGCCAAGAAAACATTTCCCTGTTAAGATATCGTTATTGTTCAACACATTTGTACTTGGATTTTCTTCAAGCCTAATAAAAATTATTACTGGAAAAGAAGGTTACGTCTGCCTTTATATGCAGTCCTCTAATGGAAAATTGTATCTGGCCTGTCTTCTGCATAAAACATTAATACTGTATATAGTCTCTGGATTACAAAGCCAGTTTATTTGTGGCACTGAGTTCCAATATTGTGTATCTGGAGAAAATGAGGGAATATCATTCAGATTTTATAACTTCAGGAGAAACACTGTCTTCTGGCTTTCTTTTAAAATAGATTGCCTTGATATTTTAGAAATCTTCCCCCCTGGAAGCCAAATAATCTAATAATTTTCATCCCTGCCACTCCATTGACTTTAAGGGAATTGTTCTGGGTATAAACGTAAATAAGTGAGATCAGAGTGAGGCCCCCTAATTATCCTTTGAGCTATTGTTGTTTCAAAACAATATGCCCTGTGGGAATTTACCTAAGAAAAAATAATTATCTCTATGTGAGAATTCCCCTTCCCCAAAGCTTGCATTTGGGACAGGAATACAGGATAAGGGGGAAAGGTGGTATTTCATATCTCTGTGCTTCTTGCGTTTTTATTTTTTTTTAGCTGAAGAAATGACAAAGGAGTTCTAGAAGCTCAAACAAGTACGAACAGGCCCCAGGAAACTCTCTTTAATTCTCCTTTTTCCTGGAGAATTCCTGGCTTACTTTCTTGTTAGCATAACTTTAAATAGAGAGTCAAGTAACATGTTGTTGCAGTAATGGAGGCAATGAAGATACTAAATGAATTCAGAGTCGATACTTACAAAATGAACTGGAAAATATAAACTTCACTTATCAGTTCCCATTGCCACCTGAAACTGTAAGTTCTCTGTATTTTGGACTGATTTCTTTGTAGTGAGCTGATCAGTACAAGAGATATAAGAAAAAATCTGCAAAACATTTCAACTGATCTTCAAAAGATAAGAACCTTATTATGGAAATGCAATAGGGACAGAATTTTAAGAGGATAAAGCAATAAGGGACTGCAGAATTGAAATGGGTTTCTGCAGAAGACATTCTGAAAACAGACAGAGTATAAAATAATGATTCATAGCTACTGGGTTTCATTAGGCTTTTATAGGACTTTTCCATAATAGCAATCACACTCTAGGACAGAGTACAATATAAAAGGTAATCTGCATTACCTCTTGTCATTGTCAGATTTTCAAACCAGAGAGACTGAATCAGCTCTCCTTTTTCTTTCTGTGTGTAGCAACAAGAGAAAGGGAAAAAGAAAACAATGCTTTCACCCAGTGCTCCATAGCCAACATTGCAGACTCATTTGCAAGTAATAGCTGATCACATCCGGAGCCATAGTCAGACCAGTGCTACCTCTCCAGCTGGCCTTCACAACTCAGCAGTGGAGAGGACAGAAGAGTCAAATTAAGGCAACAGTCAACCAACCAGTTAAAAGATTAATGCGAAAAACAGAAGGGCAAGTAGCTAAAAATAATGGTGGAGTAGTGGGAGAAACATGTAGTTTCCTTAAAATACCAAAACTACCACATTGCTGGCAGCCACAGTTAGCCTCTGGTTACATAAACAATGTATCTCAGTATAACCAGGGGTGAGCCCCCACCTGACTGAAAGTTGCTTCCACCCGAGTCTAGCAGGACATCAGTAACCCCATGGGAGCAAGCAGTGCTTGAGCATGAACTCATGGTTCAATTGGCAACAGTGGTAAAAAGGGAACAGTGAGGCCAGTGACTTGATGGAGTACATTTAATGTTAATTGGAGTTTTTCCATTGATGTTATCCAGCTTCAGACCCCCAGCTCAGCATCTAATTTTAAAGGAATCAAGTCTTGTAGGCAGACCTCAGTGCATAAAGCTGCTTATCTAAAAGTAGTTTTTCCCTGCCTTCTTAGGAAACAGAAATAATTATATTTCCAGCTAATTACTGATAAATAAGAGATGATGAGAAAATTTCAACACAGCAGAGGGTGTTTTTCTTTCTACCTTTTTTTTTTTTTTTTTTGCCATATTCCATCTACAATTTGAAAGCTATGAGCAGAGCTGAAGAAAGTCTATTGGAATTTAGAAAAGCAAAACATCTGAAATGTTCATTAACACAGAGTTTCTCTATTGAAGAGACAATAAACATGATAAAGGTTTTGAAATTATTGATAAAGAAGCAAATTAGTTATGTTTGTCTATGAGGCTAGTAATGTTTTCAGAAACACTAGTATTAAAAGAGCACAGAATTATGTTTATGGTACATCAGTATGGCTTCTGATCCTAAAAAACAAATGTAATATTTTTATAATCCACTCCACATAATGGACATATCCATACTAGTAAATTAAAAAGTGACAGGACACTGGAACAGGAACTAGAATACAAATTTCTATATTATTAAGCTGTTGAATGGTCCTTGGCCTGTTTTTTGCACATACCAACTAGTGGTCTTCCTAAAAATTCCCAGAGAAGGTTTGGGAGCAGTCATACATGTTGATTTACAATAAATTCTGATACCACATATCCCTTGTGTGACAGGACAGCGGATATGAAGCACGTCTCAATGCACAGACATACTGGACAACCAATTGCAAGCTGAGCTGGAAGAAAGTCCAAAGATATACCCATGTTTCACCCAGGCAGGAAAAGTCTTCAGCTTCAACCAGTGACAGTGAGAAACACTGATGCTTAACAATCATGTCCTGCTTTACCTTATATTTTTTTTATCTGCTTTGAATTAAGAGTATCTGATAGTAGTTATTAAGGTTTTTAAAAACTAGGCTCTTTTAGATACACAAGTCCCAGAAAACTAACCAGTTTGTCTTCAGTATAATTTGATCATTATCCAGGTTTCTTATGCTATAAAGATAATATTTTTATAACTTTCTTCAGAGTCCTATTGCTGACATAACCTATTAGTTTGACAGATTGTTTTATAAAATAAAGTGGATCTAATTCTGCTTAGAACTCTTAGCATTTTTTCTATCATCTGACAGTGGGAAGCAGTTGTCACTAACCCAACCCTTATGGAGAGCAGAGGCAGCTGAGGCCCAGAGTGTATAGCTGGCCTCACCCTACAGCATTTTCACCCTACAGAACAGCTATATTCACACTGTTCTCATACTGTGAGAATGGTCACTGGATTGTGCTAAACCCTGTGTCCAGGCATTGCTTGGGAGGGTGCTAGCTGGCCAAAGTGTTCCATGGGCCATGCTGGTGACAGCAACACATTGGCTGTGCAACAGTAATCAGATCCATGCCTTGGAGCAGTTTCATTTACCAGCAGAGGCACAGACTGGTTGTCTAGTCTCCTGCTGCCCATTCTGACTACAAGAAAACTCAACTTTATCTAAATACTGAGGTGTGCTTGACTAAGTTCTTGCACAGGACTAAGTATATTATTCCAGGTAAGCCAGAGTTTTTAGAAATGTTAAAATGTCTGACGCATGAAAAAACTTAGAAAATTCCTACCTTCTCCGACATACTAATTTGTCACTGAGGATTTTTTTTTTCCCAATAAACTGTAAATGTATTTGACAATCAGAAACCATGTTATTGAGATAGACAATTATGGAGAGCTTCTGGTACTTCATTTACCAATGTTTTTTGCATCTAGTTTGTCTATGATTCCTTTACTGACAAATAAAACCAAAGCCTATCATCTTCAGTGTACAATGTTGTTGAAAAGGCTCTGCAATTATTTAGGCCATGCTTTCATTTTCATTGATTTAAATCTAATGTTTTCAAATAGCTTATTGTGTGATGCAAACAGCATATGCAATTTATGCTAAACAGAATTGGAAGAATCCTAGTTTTACTGTAAAAAGTGAAGCAAAAATGAACATTTTAAAAACTGTCATATGTGTGCAAAATTATTTGTTTCCGCAGGTAATGTGGCCTTTGGAAGCACGAGGTATATGCATGTTTGGGGCATTCAGAGCATTTTTAAACTGGTATACTTTGAACTGCTTACTTGGTTTTCACCGTTAACAGGAATTATGGAGTTAACTCGCTCTAGGATACAACACTCTAAATAATTATCTCCAATCCCTTCACAGATGATAAACTATATTTTAATCTTGCTTGAACAAATACAGCTTTTTTTTTTCAAAGAAGGATGAACACGTTGGTTGTAGAAAAAGACTAAGATGAATTAATCCCAAAGAATACATTTATATATAATCTTTCCTTGAAAATTTTACTATTAAATTTGGGAAACTGAAATGACAACAAAGATTCTTTGGCAAAGGACCTGAAGTGGGGAATAAGGGCTTTGCAGTCAATACACCATCAGCCCTTTTTATCTGTACCACATTGTCCACTGAAGGAGGGCATTGGCTTCACTCTGATTAAAAGCAGATGCTTAAGGCAGATGTTAGAAGTTCAAAAGAATACAGTTCATGCTTATGAAATGCTTCCCTGTGAGGCACTCAGGGCTATGAAAACAGGTACAGAGTGTCCTCAGGTTCAAATTTCATGTATTCTAGGTAGCAGGAAAAAAAAATAGAGCATTCACCTAATACAATACTTCCCTACAGGCAGAAGCAATCTTCTGGGTTGTGAGACTGTCTGTACAGCACATTCCAATTATATTTTCATTCTGTTCAGAAAAAGACAAGTCTGCTCTGCATTAATACTGTACCCAGTTGTCCTCATAGCTTTGCAGTGTCCGTGGGTGGAGGTAGGATGGGCAGGATGATAGACACCTGCTGCTGTGTAGAAGGGTAAAAGAACTGGATGCTGTAACCGGAGGACATTTGTCCTAGCTGTATCTTTGGTTTTTAATTGCAAGTGCTGATTTTTTTAGGGTAACCACCCATTTACACTAAAAAAGCTCACTATTTTACAGTGACTGTGTAAGAAAATTAAATTGTTACAAGAAGGGGAGAAAAGGCTCGTATCATGATCATGAGGGCACTCACAGCGCTGGCTGCCCTTGCCCACCACTTTTGGGCCTCCACCAACCTGCCCATGACCCAGAACTCCATTTCATCTTCTCAGGCCTCCTCCAATCTTGTTCACAGCCCAGAATCCCATGTCAGCTCCCTGGCGGCATCAGACCTTGAATCAGCAATGCTGCAGCAGAGCCAGTCTCAAGCTCTCCACAGCCGTGTCATGCTCAGCCATGGGCCATGGCCTATGCCCCATCCTGGTCTACCCCCATGGCCCCTGGCTGCATTGCTCCTGAGTGGGATGAGCCCCTGGTGGGCAGGACATGCCCTGCCAGCCCTGAGATCCCCTGGCCCCATCTCATGGCCCTGAGGGAGGTACTGGCGCAGCACTCTGGCTGTCAGCACAGGAGCACCTACTACACTTGGCTAAGTGACTCAAAGGCTGCTGGACAGAGTCTGACCACTTCCATACCATTAAATCCTGTCAGACTCAAAAGCAGCATGAGCACATACAAATTGACCCCTGGGGAATGGTCCTTGGCCCACTATGACTTCCAGACCTTCTCTGGTAAGGCTGGCCATAGCCTTCCAGCTGTACAGGCACCATCAGCTTCAAAGACAGAGTCTCTTATCAGGCCTGTTTTTAAAACTACTGGAGTTTTGGTACTGTCATAGTTCAGACCTTGTGGGTTTAAAAGTAATTGACAGTTGCATGCCTGGATGGATTCCCTACTGGAACAGCACCATGTTTGCTATGAACATGAACATTTAAAAACTCCAAAGTCTTTGTAAGCAAACTTATCTGGCATTAGTTGACAATGTGTGTGTTTTCCGTTTGCAAATAAATTTCTGAGTGTCCCACAGGGGTTATGAATGATTCAGAGTAACAAATATCTCTTCTCCTACAATATTTTACCTCATCTTAGGACAAAAAAATGTATAATGTGAGTAATTTTAATTGTTTCTATAAATACAATTATATTGTAAAACCTTTTATCCTTTTTGGGAACAGCATAATCTGTTATGCGTTATACTGAAAACACATGAAGAGGGTTCTCAGTGGACAAGCTGAATGATAAATGTTTTTTGTTATCCAGCATAGTTTATACGTAAGGAAGAGAAGGAAACCTGAGGGCAAGAGAAAAGGACACAGAGCTACATATTCTCAGTACTTATCCGGTGATAACGCAGAAGCTCAAAAACTTGCTGTAGGTGTGTAGTGCCATACTGAGTTGGACAGTTAAGACTAATTATAAAAGGAATTCTTGACATTTCAACCTCATAGATTTTCTAACTTCCTGTGAGTCTGTAGACCTCTACATGGATCCTTTACAATTCAGGTCTGAGTAGTAATTTGGAGAAAATGTAAAAAACATGGAGCAAGGACTACAAGTTTAGGACCACCATCTGCAGGACTAACAGGAAAGGTAAGACATCTCTGAATGAGACACAGAGGGTGCAGGAAAAAGGTAGAGAAAAAACCAGGGGAGAATGGAAACCCTGAAGTCAATGCATGACAAAACTCCATGTACATCAGAGACAATATGAAGCTTGAAGAGATTGTGAATAGATGCTAGTCCCAAAAACTGCCATGGATACGGACCACTAGAAGGACTCTTCAAGAAATGTGATGGGGGACATGAGAACAGGTTGGCCAAGGACAGCTAGAAACACAGGGAAGTACATCTGTATCTGGGTAGAGAGTATTTGATGATACTGGAAAAAAGGTGAAAAGCCTATACGGCTCAGGGGAGGACAAGAAAGTGATACAAATTTTTCATAAGAAGTAATTTAGGAAGTCATATGGGCAAAATTTGCGCTATCATATTTCCATCCTGTTCTATGGTTTTGTTCATTATTATAATTTAAAATTTCTACTCCAACAGAGTTCCATAACCCTTACTCCCAAAACATAGAAGTTGCCAGAGCAAGCTAATCTATTGTGCTCCTCAAGTAGTTTTCCTTCTTTTGAATTTGATTTATTGAATTTAACACAGTTGCTAGACCCTGGAGATCTCATAGACCTCATCTATGTAGGCAGTGTGCGAAAAGCAACAGCAACAAAAACTTACGGGCAATGAACCTGACCTAGTTTCTCCCTTTTATTTTCTTGATTTTATTACTCAGCTCAATCACAAAAAGCGATTTAGTCAGACAAGCAACATATGTATACTCAAAGGCTGACAACAGTGGTATGTTGATAAGACATTCAACCCAAAATTTCACCACAGCAGGTATCTGGCTCAGGGGCACAGGATGCACTAGAACCTGATTGCCATTCAGCTCAGATGAGACTGGGAAGACAAGTTGGGAGAAATTGATGACAGGAATGGCAGAAGTAGCCTCAGTCCCTTTACTGACAGAGCAAAGCCTTTCATAGCTAAGAATGTTCACAACTTGGAGCAGTACTCAGCTGCTGTATGAAGAGAATTCACACTAGCAGCTCAATCAGGTATTATCAATACTGCTGACTAGCAAGCTGACTACTCTTCTTAGGTAATGAGATTGCCACTGGTCTTTGAATAAGTTCTTGCAATATATTTGTTATGAGGCTACCCTGTGAAACTCTTCAGGGTTGCATAAGAAGCAATAACTTGCTCATAGTGATAGTGTCTTGCTAGCAGATTTTTGCAAGTGGCATCTAGACAGATTTTTCAGCCAAATGACACGTTTTATGCAAGACATTTTTGACAGATGGCACTCTTTGAAGTATTTCATGTGATGATAACAACGATACATGACTACAGATGAAATGAGACATTTTGCCAGTAGCTTCTATGTGAAAGCAAATTTCCTTCAACTTTATTACCCACAGAAATCCAGTAGAGTGGTCTTTAATTTAAAAAATGGAAACAGCACAGGAATGAGGAACCACAGATTTTTTTTTAAATGTAAGCAAACAGGAAAGGCAGCCAAATGTTTACAGAAGCAAGGAAATATTTTCTGAAGACATTCTATAAAGAGCTAAAACTGAATCTGTAATGCATGTCAAGAAGGACTTTAAAAGAACAACAAAAAAGAGAACAAAGCGGTAAACAGCACAGAAGGTGGCTATGAAAAAATTGTTCTTCAAAAAACAATATTGTATCAAAGCTAAAAGGAAAATAGAAAATACAAGCTTTCATGAATTAAATGCAAAACAATTTTAACACAGGCCAAAATAGATTCTTAGAATCAACTTGCTAAAGGCATGAAATTATTAATCAAAAGGTATTAGTTAGAAAGCAAACATACCAGAATCTAGAAGTCTGACAGAGTCTGCACGGTTAATTGATGGTCAAGATGTGAAAGGTTTATTCAGAAAAGGTAAGATTGTAAGTGCAGAGCTAAATTAATTCATTGCATTTCTGCTGACTATTAGGAACATGAGGAAGCTCCTATCCTGGAGCTATTATTTCTGGGGGATGAGTCAGAGAAGTCATCTCAAGCAGAAACAGCAGCAGCAGAAGCTTAGAAAATTGGTCATTAAATAGTTATAGAAATCCTTCTCCTGCCTCTTGTACACTTCCTTCCACAGCACTGATCTTTGTCAGAGATCCAGTAGTGGGCTCCTTGCATCCAAACTCCAAATGAAATATGTTCTTACATATCCTTATGGGACAGTTTTCTCTTCTTGGTGGGCCTTTCCCCTTGGTAGCCCATTTATGTGGATTGTAATTTCCACAGTAGTGGCAGAAGAATTAAGAGAAAGGCTTCTTTCTAATTTCAGAAACATTCAGTTTAGAAATGGAATTTGTCCTTTTTTCTTACACATTGCTAAGCTTTATACTGTGTTTCAACCTGAAATACTTGTGTTGTATATCATTTTCAAATACTTCTTTTTATTTCTCTACACTTTCCTAGCATCTTCTTCAAATAAAAATAAGTAAAAAATCCTCTAAGACAAAAATTTTCTTAGCTAACATTGTTAGGAGAGGGGTTTTTTGACATTTCTGTAACAGTCAGAATGATATAAGAGCCATAGAATTGACAGGAGGGATCTAAGATGTGAGCAAAAGTTGTAAATTAAATAAGCCAAAAAATATGAAGTGTACTCAATATAAGGATCTCACAGAATGTCATATTTTATGGCCATGGCTTTTTACTTTTTGCGGTTAAGATAAGTAAAGTTAAAGCAAGTAGAGTTGAAATCTCTAGTCCTGAACTCATCCTGCTGTTACCGAACATAAGAAAATAGTGACAGTTCAGTGAAAGTCAAAGCTCCCGCTCCACAATCCGAATTTTTGTTATGTGATACCAAAAGGCAAAGCCTATTGGAAAAGGTTGTAAGAATGGCATTACGCACTCTTTGTACCCCCTAATAGTAAGATATTATATATAAAAAAAAGCAATTTGTCATCTAAAATGGTGCAACCAGAAAATGGTCCAGCACACCGGCTCCTTCACCTGAAATTGCCTCAAGTACTGAAGTTATCAAGACTATTCTCATGCCACCAGTATTGCTGTAAACTAAACTGGTGAGAAAGTGTACCCAGGACAGCAAAAGAGAAGACTTAAAGTGCAAAAAATACTCCTGCCATCAACAGATACTTAGGGAAATATAAGAATAAGTATCAGGATTTCCTCAAATGTCAATTGTGGAATACTGGCATTTAACTAGGGCTCTGCACATATAATTCCAGGTGTACTGTTCAAGGCAAAATTTCTCTGAGACTAAAAGACATCAGAATGGCAAGATTACAAAAGATGAGCTGCATATCTTTGCATTTTATCAACTGTAAGGAGTAACTCAGAAAATAGCTACACTTGATATGATAAAATATTTTTATTTTATCATTACTAAAAGATGAGCTTGCAAAATGTGGGTTAAAGCTGTGAGCTAGTGGACCATGCCTTAATTTATTGCTTTTAATTTCCTGTGGGGTAAGTTCATTACCAGGTCCCTGTGGATAAATTTGTTATTTAGCACTTCATCCAGCATCTTCCATGAGGCTTTGTGAAGCTGCAGACCTGAAATCATACTGCCTGTGGGCTTTGCCGTGTTCACAGTGGAAACAAGCACCATCCTCGTGACCGTAAGTCCAAATTCTCTAGTGTGTGTTAATTACATTTCCTCTTGATCATTGGGTGGGAAGAATCTGTGTACTTGTATGTTTTATTACTTGGTCTGGCCTATCAGCACATTCTTGATGAATTAAGCCTTTTGCCATGACAGAAAGAAAAGGTTAAAGAAAGCATGAGTTATGAAAAATAAACAAATTCATTTCTTTGTAGCTTCATGTAGACTATGAGTTTGGAGGCAGTGGACACTGCCTTACATTCTCCCCTAAATTACCACAGCTTTTTTCATATCCACATGTGAGATTGGTGCCATGGGCCTCCAGGTCTTCTGAACGTTTGCTTGGGGAGTGAGCTTGTTTGTCTTGACCAGTACCGCCATTCGACAGATAGTTCTCAGTCCAAGAAAAGCCATCCATTTCTAAAGATGATACAGAGAGGACATTCTTAATTAATATTTTATTTCCTGAGAGAAAAGACAGGATATATTGTTTTCCCAATAACAGTAGCTTTTCCCAGTTAATAACAACAAAAGTATATTTACAGCTAGTACCCTTTGTTTACCGCCCTTGAAACCGATTCCAGGACTGCTCTTGATAGGTTTTTTGATGTCTTCTGACCCCTGATCAAATCTTTATACTTACTTTATCCAACTTAATTCCTTTATACTTGGCTCTACCAAGTCACCTAAAGCTCACTGGCAGGCTAGTTCCGCATGACTTACATTCCATTTTGGAAACAGGGGTCAGCTGTTTGGAGGAAAGAAGGTCATCAATTGCATAAAACAAGCCATTTGACCTGAGTGGGACGTGATGCATTCAAGGATACATGCATTTTACACTAATTTGGGCAATAAAAATGTCTGTTTCTTTTTGCATAAAAAGGAGCTTAAGAAAGAACTATTAGGTTTGTTAGGTTTGTTGTTTGTGGGTAATCTTCATACTACAATTTGAGCTTACATTATAACTGTTCAGCAGGGGAACATAAAAACATGGGAACTGCCAGAGCAGATGAGATCAGTGATCCCTCCAGTTGACTCTTCTCCTCCTGAGAACAGCTGCTTTAGAAATCTAATAATTAGCAAAGGTCGATATATAGGAGCACTGGTAGAAATCTTGCTTACCCTGATTGTCAGTTTAGAGGAGTATATTTTTCATCTTCTACTGCAATGGCCTTGGCCTACCACTTCCAAGAATTATTTATAATAATAATTTCCAACCACAAAACCCCAGAAAACTCCATACTGCTCTTCTGAATGAGACTGATCAGATACTTATGTCCAGAGGATATATAACTGCTAGCAGTTCAGCACAAGCTGCAGCACTTCCGCAAAGAGGGAGAAATTCAGATGCCTGAACACATACATCTGTTCACATTTTTTGAGGCTTCAGGTTATTTGACATGGTATGACACATGATCTTATGGGAACAGCTGTTGGACACTAAGCAGGACATCCACTAAGAGGTCACATGAGCCATGCACTCTGCCCATGTGGCCAAGAAGGCCAACAGCATCCTGTCTTGAATCAGAAGTAGTGTGATCAGCAGGACTAGGGAAGTGATTATGCCCCTGTACTTGACATTGGTGAGGCTGCACCTCAAATACTGTGTTCAGTTTTGAGCCCCTCACTACAAGAGAGATTCTGAGGTTCTGGAGCATGTCCAAAGAAGGGCAATGAAGCTGGTGAAGGGTCTAGAGCACAAGTATTATGAGGAGTGGCTGAGGGAAGTGTGGTTGTTTAGCCTGGAGAAAAGGAAGCTCAGGGGAGACCTTATAGCTCACTACAACTGCTTGAAAGGAAGGTGTAGCTGGGTGGGTGTCAGTCTCTTGTCCCAAGTAACAAGTGATAGGACAAGAGAAAAAGGCTTCAAGTTGCACCAGGGGAGGTTTAGGTTGGATATTAGGAAAAACTTCTTCACAAAATGTGTTGTTAAGGACTGGAACACCATCTGTGGAGGTATTTAAAAGACGTGTAGATGAGGTACTTAGGAACATAGTCTAGTGGTGGGCTTGGCAGCTTTAGGCTGATTCGATGAACTTTTCCAGCAGAAACGATTCTATGATTCCATGCTTTGTGATCTACATTTAGGTAGCTGTATGTTTCCTTTGCTCTCAAAGGTACATTATTGGGTTAGATGCGTTATATCCCTGTTCTTGTACTAAATGTCATCAAACGTAAGTATCAATGATAACACACCTCACTCTGGTGTAAATCTGCTCTTGTTATAAAGTGGTCATAGCTTTGGCATTGCAGTCCACTCTCTGGCAGAGCACTTAACTACTTAATTATAAACACAGAAAGTCACAAACCTGTAAGTCTTGGACTTACAGACTGATAATTAAGCTTGATTTTAAGCATCTGCTTAAGTGCACTGCTGAAGTACCACCAGTACCCTTCATTTTACAAGTTGAAGTCCAATATATATCTATAAAAATCCATCTTTTTAGAATGATAAAAAGACACTTCCATCCTGTACTTCAATTTTCTACAAGTCTTCAGAGGTCATAACTTAGTTATGAAAAAACATTCTAAGAGAAGATCATAGTCAATGGAAATTCTAGTTCCGAGAGCATTAAACATTTGTGTTTTCAATGGAAAAACAGTAAGACTCAGCAGTTATGCCTTGATCTTGAGTTTTAAGGTCAACCCTGGTCATGAATAATCTTTTAGTGGTCTTTAGGTCAAATTAAGGTCAGTTTAACATTCCTGTCAAATTGAATATCACAAAAACAAAAATTTTAGAGGGAAGGGTGTAAATCCACAAAGAATGAAACCAAGGAAAATGTTTGCAATAACCTTTGCAGGAGTGAAGCTGCCCAGCATTGGGAACAGTTCTGCATGTTTTGCTATCATCACAGCAAGTCAGCAGAAAAATAAATGGCTGTTAGCACTGAAGTACTAATTTTCTTATTGTATAGAGTTGTAGCTTTGCATGTTTTTAAAGGTTCAGACTACATTACTTGGAAGCAGGCTAAATTAATAAGTTTTTAGTCAAGCAAACTCCTTTTTGGTAGCTCCAGTGGAATTTATCTTTGCGAATACCCATTGAAGTAAGCATCCAACAGTTCTCTCATTGTAAAGGTAACATTTCCATTATCAAATGAACACATACTTGAGTCCCTACAAAAGAACAAACAAGGAGCAAGAATTTTGGAAGGTTTTAAAACTGAGTGGCTAATGGACTCCACTGTGTGAAGGTCTTCCTGAGAGGACTATTTATCTTTTGGCTGTGGATTAAACAGATACCCTAGGAAGTGTTTTTGCAATGAAGTTCATGCTACTCCATCATAATCATATTTCAGGATAATGGCTGTCTACATTTGAATTGATGGAAATTAACATGTTGTGACCTTACTGGCTTGAGACTAAAGTCACTTTCAGCAGGTACATAATAAAACTAAACTGTGTTCTTTTTTTTCCATCTTTATTTAAATAAACCATGTCAAGAAAGGACTGATAGCAAACAACGTATCTATGAATGCTTAACAGTTAATGGAAAACAAATTTAAGAGTCCTTCTATAACAGTACTAACGTGACTGAGAATGTAAGAGCAAAATGTTAATTTTAAAGCCATGGAGCATGTACATATGTAATGATTTATATGATTTAATTGTATCCATATCTATGTATAGGAGGAACAATCCACAACACATGTAGATACACAATCCATGATTTCATTTTTGTGTGTTTAAATACGTAGTCACAGTATTGCGTCTAGTTTTTCCATTTGCCATTCTCCAAAAATGCAGAACAAAGCAAACCATGGTGTTTGATTGCATCTATCAATAATCGTTCCATGTGTCATCAGATATCCAAACACATAATTATTTAAAATTTAAATATCTGCAGTGGCTGGAAATGCGTTCATTCTTACTGGGAGCTAAGCCCCTACAATTTCAAAAATCAAGCAGTTTCTAAGTAATTTGAGTACCTTACAAAGGATGTTAAACATATCTTAGCACCATACTTTCATCCTGGAATAAATAAAACCAGTCAAATGTGCATTTACCAAATTTATACCACAAAAATGTATCTCTTTACATATGCAGTATTATGTTAAATATCAATCTCGGGAATAACTGTTGGGTGCAGAAATAGCTTAAGTGCAACAAGAATGGGAGGATCAGACTACAGTCTCAGCTTTATATTAAAACAAGGAGACAAAACAGGCAATTGAGTAAATTTGAGTATCATGGATGTATTATGAAATTAAATGGATATAAGTTTATTGATTTTTCCGGAAACTTTGACGGAGAAATTATTTCCCATGTATAAGATTCCTTTATCAAATGGATGATACATTTATAAAATTTCACCTAATTTCTCAAGTCTCATCCTTTTAAATAATTTTTCACATCTTCTGTGACCCTGATATCATGGTAGGACCAGACAGTATCCCAAATACAGTAGGTGGAAGGAAGTGTGCTGTTCATGGAAGAAAAAAATCCTGTATTTGGATATGTAAATAATTAAAAATTGAGTTCAACAAGGATTTTTGCATGATGATGAAGAATTGTCCGTGAACATAGAATTGTTGGATGAGAGCCCGTGTTCTTAGTTCTTGACATTAGGATTTCGCAATGACTTTGAGATATATACAAGGTTATTAGCAGAGTTTGTGTTTGTTATTAGCAATTTTTGCTTTAATGATCCTTAATTGGCTCTGAAAAACTTAAAGGAATCTCTTCTAGATTATTATTTGCAACCTGATGAAATTCTGAATATTATTTCTGTCTCTGAAAAGCTAACATTGCCAATTGCAAGCTGGTAATCACATTTATTATTTTACATATAAAAATAGGATTATCTGTTCTTATCTTAACTGTGAGAGGTCTCTCCTCCTTCTTTGTCCTTGTTATGTTCTTGGCAACAAGTGCTCCCAAAATCCTGTATCTTTCAGAATCTTTAAAACTCTCATACCAGTTGCTGGTCACATTATTCTAACTTAAAATTTAAAGTACCTTTATTTTTTAAAAAAACAATAATAATTGAGGTATTCTGTTTACCTTCAGCACAGCTGGCAAGTTCTTGCCTTTCTACCTTGCTTAACCCCAACTAACTGGCACTGTGGAAAATGTCTGCCCTATAAAGCAATGTTTATTGAAATCAGATTACATCCAGTACACCACCTTAACCAAAGCAAAAGAAAATCTACATAGAATGATATGGCATCTTTGACTGACAAACACTTTACCTGCATTCTATTTTTAAAACGTGGGTTAAGATTTTCTTACTGGGGAGCTCAAAAGTTATGGAACCAAAGTTATAAACCTAAGTCAGAAAACAGAACGCAACATAAGAGCCTCAGAAAGACTAATTAAAACTTCCATGATCTCTCAGAGAGAGTAGGAACATGACCTAAATGCTGCTAAACCCTGTAGGATTTTTTTCTGTGACATGAATGCTAGGTAGATCACATGCCTAGGTTCAAACCCCATGGACCTTATATAATTTTCCAGGCTCCAGTTGTTCTGCACTATGTGTCCAAATAATTGTGATAAGCTATCAGAAATCTGGAATGGATTGTCCCATCATTACATTTGAAAGATCCTAACAGGAATTTGAATTACTGTGTGTGTTTGTTGTGCTTCATATTTCCTACACACTCAAATAAAGATGGTGCTTTAAAATATTTTTTAAATTATTGTTTTCAGGAGTCTAAAATTAGATGCCAATTAAATTTTTACAGCGGGAACACACAAACAGAAATCACAAAAAATTTTATCACCATAAAAATGTCTTCTCATACAAAATCCCTCCAAAGTCCAGTTTAAGGCTCACAATGTGTTCTGAAATACACAAACCACAATTTGTATTGGTGTTTTGTGAAACTGCATGTGTATCTGTGAAGGCAGAAGCTGGATTACAGTTTTAACAAAGAAAACAGGAAAAGATGATCTAGAACAACCTAAAATCTTCCTAAGATAGACATAAACTTTTTTGTTCCATGTCTGGACCACCAGAAATATTTACTTCTGTTTAGATACTCCGTTTTCAAACGGCAGGCCAGGTGACCTTCTGGAGGCTCTTAATCTTCCAATGTCCCAAAGTTTTTGTATGCTACCTTTATATGTAATGGAAGTTTGTGTGTGAGTGTGTGCGCGTGCATGTGTGCACGTGTGTGTGTGCATAGGGATCAGAATTTATCCTGCTGGTTGCATAAGCAAAGAATTGGTTTTGAAATTCTCAGCGATGTTGCTTTCTAAATGGTTAGTCACAATAAGGTGTTAGGGGGATGTGAGGAAAAGTATATTTTTCCACCTTAGCATAGGCAAAAGTGGGATTTTGCTCACAGTTTATTTTTGGAGTGGTTTAAGAAGAAGTTTTTTCACTGAAAGACCTTTCTGCCAAGTAGATATAAGAAAAATGTAAGCTCTGTTGTTCAAGCAGGCAGCAATCAACTTGCAGAGGGCAGAACAATGTCTTTTGCCAGCTGTGAGTTTGGGCATCCTCAGGAGGAGCCTAAGAGCACCCAGGAGACAGTGTGCTTTTTGTCAAACCAGTTCTTTGTACTACTAAATTTGGGCAGTTGTCTAAGTGAATAAAGGGCTGAAAGATTTATGTAAGACTTCCTGAGGAACTGAGGACTGGCACATCAACCTAGTATGAACAAAGGCAGTAATACAAACCCTGCTCTCTTCATTCCCTGCTCTCATGTTATTAGATTCTTAAATTATATTTTCATTTAAACTATGTATATATCATTAAGAACTGAGCCTTAAGCAAATCCAGCAATAGGCTTAACAGAAAAGCAACAGTTTCTAGAAATATCCCATGCAAAGTATAACACTCCACAAAGTAAAATCTACAGTCAAGGAGACGGGAGGGGAGATTTTCTTTGAGGTCTTCCTTGAAGAATTAAGACTGTGTTGAGAGTGTGGGTCCTATGTTGCCTGATCCTTCTCATGCCATAATCTGGTAGTGAAAACAATCTCAGGACCCCATGATAGGATTTAGCACAGATAAAATCTCAAATCTATAGCAAATCTTTCAGTAAGTTGCTAGAAACAGGTCAGTATCTTTAGTAAGGTTTGAACTTTTAAGAGAGTCTGGGTACAAGAGACTAAGACTCCTGTCACAATTGGAATTTGCAAGTGATTAATTATCCAAGACCTGTGACATTGTCCTCTGCTGCTTATAGAGTAAAAGGATGGTGAATGAAACTTGAAGAATTAGGTATTAGTAGAAAGAGAAAATGAAATGTAGGACCATGGTGTCAGAGAGAAATTGTTGAGGCCAGGAAAGCAGGACTGAAAAGAAGAGTAATAAATAGCTGGACTTGTGTTACCGAGATAAAGATGGCCAGAAATTTCTGACAAATATCTTGTCAAAGGTAATGAAATTTTCTGTGGAGACATGCATAATATGGTTTTGTCAAGGATGGGGTTCCTGTTCGGGGAGAGATGCCTGATACACAGCTATTAAGATGTTCAATAAGATATAGCTAACAGCAGTCAAAGTTTTCATCATGGTGGATTTGGAGCAAGAATTTGACTGTCAGTCACTCATACCAAATATTCCCTGGTGGCTGGGTTAGGTGGCTCTTTCGTTTACCTCTTCTGTTTAAGACTGGAACAAGGGTTTGAGCTTTGGTCTTCCACACCCTAGTGAGGGTTAGCATCTATTGCTGGGGCTTTTGCACCTTGATTAAGTAAATATCTACTGGATGAGTGAGTGAGCAATCAACTGTGACTTGCTAATTGTATTTTTTTACTCCCTCTAAAAATGAATGATCAATTGTATACATAGACTGAGTCAAATAAGAGAGACATTACAGGCATATCCTCTACCCTCCTCTGAAATACCTACCTGAGATATTGGTGATCCAGTTCTTTGGATTAACTAGGCTGAATAAACTGTTGGTGTCTGGTATTTCAGCGAAGTGCCTTAAGGATATTTAGGTTAGAACAGTCGGGGATTATTTAATGAACAAAAAAATCAGAAATTTTTGGGTTTGTCCTGAGAAAGCATGTGAAATCTCTTTACCTCTTGAAAATTTCCATAAGAGGTAAACAAGTTCTTTGCTCAAGTCCATTCAATCCCACAGTTTGATCTGTGAATTCAAATAACTGCAGAAGCAAACATAAGAGTGCATTAAAAAAAAAAGATTAAAAAAAAAATTCTTTGGCATTTGCTATATGCTTAAGCAAATCAGGTATTTGTGCACATAATAGCTGGCCTGTGCTCTCAAAATTCCGGTGTGCTCTGCTTTGAAAATCTATTCTTAACCATGTTTTTAAGAAACATATCAGAAACTTGGTATCCTGGTTGAAAAAGGTTTCTCAAGAATTTCTTAAAACTCACTTGAAATAACCAAGCCTTTGAAATAAAGCTGGTAGTCTCACAGGTTTGGACTTTTCTGTATGAAATAACTTCCTTTGTCTGCCTAGAAACACAGTAAAAGGCAAACTATTAACCCATTTAACAATAGTAACTTGCTTAACATGATACCAATCAGCCTTTTTTTACCTTGAAGAAAAAGCTAATTGGCTAATTGGCTTTCCCTGTATTCAAACATTTCTTCCAGGTTGAAGATAACCTTCTATGCCAGAAAGAAAATTTCCCCTCATTTTTCCAATACGGGAGGACCAACTATAATGGCCATGATATGGACAGCATTGAAACCAAAATTTAGAGCTGATAATGATCTCTTCTATTGCCATTAGTAATATACATGGGGGAGAGTGGGCTAGCAGTATATTTTATCTTCTAGAAGCACATGAACTCAACTGTTGAATTAATTTTGTCACATTTTAGCAGATGCTTCATGCAGAAAAGAATCTGGCAGTAGGTACCACTCCACAATCAGCTGGAACTGGAAACCAAACTAGGAAAAAGTAGCTCAAAAAGTAGTTCTTAATGTCTGATTGCAGGAAAGAAGAACACCCTTCTTCCTTAGAATTCTACCTCTTTGACTCTTTTTAACCTTCCTGGCAAGGGAGCAAGGGGCAACAAGGTTTCATATTAATGGCACAGAGTTGGGTGATAGCATCATGCAATGGGTGCTATGAATTAGAGTAGATTAATGATTTAATTGAGAAAGTTATTGATGGACTTTTCCAAATGTTTGTCCCTTCAGAACTGCATTGGGAAAGAAGTTCTGCTCCAAATACACCTTAGGATTGTATTTAAACACAGATGCATCTTCCTTGTTTCTACTTGAGTTTAATAAATAAAAGAAAAGAAGAAGAATTTTTCTCATATGGAAAATTCTGTTCTGTTGTCACCATTCATCTCAACAATCTTTGCATTATGCACCTGACTGCTAAGGAAAGCTCTGTCATATTTCACTGAACAGCATAGAAACAAGAAGTTTCTATACACAGTACTACTGTCAGGCTTATTTGTCTTTTGGATAGGTCTCTGAAATCCCACCAAGTCAGAGTCTTAGTGGGTAAAGATCAGGACAGAATTTGTCAACTTTATGCTAGCTGAGGTATTGATCAGAAGACACTAGAGCATACTTCTGACCTTGGTAGAGAGGCCCTGAAAGTAGCAAAGCTAGTTCTAGAGACAGGCTTTCATTTCCTCTTTATATTATACCTTTTAGTGTCACAGAGTTATAAAAGAGCAGTTACAGCAGCTGACACAGCTTTGTTCATGTACTCAAGAGTTGCAAAATTTTTGTTTTTCATTTTCATATCTGCTCTTTTGTTAACCTTCTTAACCACCAGCCAACATGTGCTAAATAAAGTATCTCTCAATGGGATTTAAAGGAAAAGTCTTGATAAAGTATCAAGCTTTCCTGGAAAGAGGATGATACTGCCTGAAGTTATTATACACACAGTGCTTGGATGATGGAGGTTTTTCATCCCCCCCTTTGAAAGTAAATAGACAAAAAAGATCTGGTCATATTTCCACTTCTTTTTCTACCCAATAGGAGTGTAAGAAAGCAGTGTTTCTATGTGGGGGGCATGTCTTAAGCCAAGTGTTCAAGTTGGCTCAAGTGAACATTGTGTAACACAGGTCAGAGGGATTCTTCAAGTTAAACACATCATCTAGTTGGATACAGAGTCAGTTTCACACAAACATGTACTAAATTAGGGCTGGGGTCATGCCTCTATTGCCTCCCTTATACATGTTCTCTAAAGGAAACCAGAATGCAAAGGCCCAAAAATAACAGCCATTTTAGGCTGGGCTGAGAGTTCTGCAAAAGATGAAGGGCCAGACCTGGGTTCACCCTGGCGCTCTCAGTACTGCTTCACAGGATGACTCCAGCCCTCCCTCACCCCACCCCACAGTTCAGGTCCTCTTCTCCACCTCTATGGATCTAGCACTAACTTGTTATATGAGAGCTTTTGGTTTTACTATAACTTCCAACACCAACATGCAGAATCTTGCTTTTATTAAAAATGTGCTTTTATTTCTATTTTCTGTTCAAAACAAGCTTTTTGGCATGAAAAGCAAAATTTGTCTCATCAAAGGAGAGCAGAATATAATACAATCCGTTCTCATAACAATGAGGGGAGGCAGAAGGTGGTGTTCAGATATGCTTGTAACTTACTTGCTTTGTGTGCCACACATTCCTGTGGTTGATGGGATGCCAGCAGTAGATGTAACACTACCTATGAAATGAGGGTCTGCCTTTCATCTTAAGATCAGAAAAGTAGGGCTCATGCACTTTACAGTTTTCAAAAGGCTTTTGCTTTGTGCATGAAGTGGGAGAGGATATGGACTTAGGAAGATATGGGAGAGGATTGGGACTTAGGAAGCATGTTACAAAACTACATGTAGAATTGTTTGCATGGTTTCCAGGAGAATATTTTTTTTCCACCAAAAATGTCTATATGTTAAAAGTCCATTCAATCTGGGAACACTTGTTTCATAAGAAGAACTGAAAACCAATTTTGATAAGGTTGAAATCTTGCTGTAGGACTTACTGGAATAATATTTTATATTATAGTCCTTACAATGAAACATATAGAGATCAGAATCAATACTATCTATTTATTGGAAACTTCTTATTTATGTAAATTTATTTAAGCCATTGCCAGATGCTCCCCAAAATGCTAGCTCAAGCTTCTTCCAGATTCTCATAAACTAGGTCCAGTCTATAAATGACTGACATTAATTTAATGATGTCAAATAAAAAGTCCCTTCAGAAGTCTGTGATACATCAACCATGCACAGTTACCTCCTGACAATATAATCCCAACAGCTGGAAAACTGATAAAATTAGAAATTTATTTCTGTTGTTTTCAAAGTTTTATGTTGCATTAAATTAAAAAAGCTCTGGAGGTAAGACTACCATGATGAAAATAAATATATTAATGCTAGATTTTGGATAGATTTTGCACAGCTTTTATTAGGGTTCATAAATCATGCCAGTTGCAGGTAAGAAAGAAAGGCTCTGGGGTCAGAGGTATTAATCTGTAAGGCTCTGAGGTCTTCTTAGATAGCAGCTTAGATCCTCTGCTTCAAGAAACTATCAGAGTTACCTGTTCGCCTAAGCCAGAACATTTCTGGTCTCTGAATAATTGTTAGGAGAATTTATTTGCAGAACAGAAATAACTACAGGATGGAAATAGGCAGGCGTGCAGATATTACCGTGCCTTGATCAACCAAACATAAGGTGGTGGTAGGGTAAAGCAGGAGGCATTGCTTCTCTATGTAAATATCGTGGTCAGGCCAAAGACTGTTAATATTAATAACTGAAGGAGACCAGAAAAGAACACTTTCTTAGACTCACTTTGTAGTACGAAAAGTGTAGGAAAAGTCCTCTCTCAAAGGACAACAAGTAGGGACCCTGGGAACTAGATGATCTTTGAGGTTCCTTCCAACCCTGACAATTCTATGATTCTACGATTTCATTCTGATGGAATCTGTCTTTCTCCATTGACATAGATTGCCTAGACTAGTTTCCGTACGCAAAAATTGGATTTTGAGACGGGCCCAATAATTAGTAAGATAAATTCTTCCAGTATTAGCCAGCAAAATTGTGCTCTAAATTATGACAGAAGCGTGTTTGATGTGTACCTCTGGCATGCCATCTCTTGAAGACTCTGGTGCTTGCTGTGAGTCTTATGCTCAGCCTTTTGAAACTGTCTTTGGAAGCGATCAAAAGTCCTCTATCAACATGGTTGCTTTGGGGCACTGTCTTCAGTAAACATTATACGATCACCTAACGTTAATGTGTTCTCAGTATATACAGCACCAGTGAATTTTCTTACTTGTTGACTCTAAATGTCAAGGAAAGAATCATAACTCAACAGTATTTGCAGAACTCTGAAAGAGTCTATTTGACAAAAGGGAAAAAGGAGTTCATAGATGATAGAGTAGTTCTTTGCTCTTGTATCTTGAAAATTTGTGCCACTTCTAAAATAATGTCACATCTAGTGTCATCTTCTACAAACCAGACTCACGACACTGTTTGGAGAAGGAAGTTGTTTTTCTCATATAACATCTCACATAGTGTGCTAACCTCTAACCATAGCAACCAGGATCTTTCTTTTTAATTTCCAGTGAGACTTGCAAGACAAATGAAACATTTTTGACTTCAGCAAAAAAGGTTTCCTTGTTTGAGTCAGAACAGAACTAATTCTGTTCAGTGATTTTACTTCTCAGCTAAGTCTCTTCTAAGTAGCTGCACTTTCTGAAGTTAACAGCATATTTTTGTAGACAGTGTCTGCTTCTAGAGGTGATAACGCTTGATGTTTACAGTTACTGCCAGGGATTGGTATGCAGAAAGGCTCTTGCTTATACTTGCTCGTGTGAAAACCAAGGTCACTGCTAAATCTTGTGCACCGCATCGGGGTGTGCAGAAAGTAAAAGGCCACACCTGTGGGGAGCTTTGGACAGGGCAGGGGACCCTAAACTAACCAACAAGGTATTCCATCCCATATATGTCATATTCAGTATAAAGCTGAGGGGTCATGAGGGTCAAGCTCTCGTCTTCAACGGCCAGCATCCATTCTGCCCTCGATCTCAGTCTGTGTGTTCTGAATCCAGCTTCAGAATCCAGCTCCTAAATCTGGTTTGCATCTGCTGCTGAGCCCAGTGTGGGACTTCCCCAGTGCCTGCTCCACAGCACCAGTGGTGACAGTGACATAATTGCCATCAGGGAGTTTGGGTTCAATATTGGTTTTGTATATAGTTATATATATTTCATTGTATTGTTATTATTTTCTTTTTCATTAAAGCCGCTCTAGTTTTCTTTTCCAATCCATAAGTCTCTTTCCCTTATTCGCTTTCTCTTCCACTTTGGGAAGGGAGAGGGATTAATAGAGAGCATCTGTCATTTGTCTAGTATCTGCCCAAGCTCTAAATCTTGGCTAAAAGTGTCTGGAATGTCAATGTACTCTTTTCTTAAAAATTAGGCATTGGAACAGGTTGCCTAGGGCAGTGATGGAGTCCCCATCCCTGGAGGTATTTAAAAGATGTATAGACATGGTGCTTAGGGATATGGTTTAGTCAAGGATTTGTCAGTGTTAGGTTAATGATTGGACTTGATGATCTTAAAGGTCTTTTCCAATCCAGGCAATTCTGTGATTCTGGGAAAATAACTAGTGGAAAGTGCTTCTGCCTTCCTGAGAGTTCAAAAATGGAATGTGAAGTTCATGGAATCTCTATGGGAAATGGTATTAATTACCATTTTCAGTTTGCATTAACTTAGAATTGTTTTCATTCAGTTTGTGTATTAGGTATTATTTTTTGTAAAAAGCTGAAAGGAAACTACTCTCTACTGAGAATACAGGATGTTGGCCAAAGGCATAACTTCTCACAAAATCTTTAGTCATGGTTGGATATGGAGTTGAGATGGATAGACCATTATATGCATACAATCTTATCAAGAATTTTTATCAAGTGTTATTGGAAACAACATACTGCTTTTCTCTTCAGTGTTTCACCAGCTTCTGTCAGGCTGCAGTTCTTGCCAGAGAACACCTTCACTTTGCAGGAAATGCATCATGCAGGTGACTAACAGTTTCCAGAACCACTTACAATTGAGTATCAGGCACGCTGTGGGTCATCATGTAGCTGCGTAGTCACATAGGATGAGAAAAAAAGCCCAGGAAAAATAATTCTAAAGATGAAAAAGGCATCCTTATTTTTCAGGTTTAATTCTGTCATTTTCACCTGTAGAGTTGCATGTTTCAACCTATCCTATTACAAAGGATTTTATCGCAAAACATCAATGAATCAATGCAAAGTTTTGTTTCTGAATAAAACATAGGATTATACTAAATGCTGCAGCTATTAGGCACATTAGTATGAATAAGTAATTTGATTTAACTTGATTTAGCTATATTTGCAAAAGCTTACTTGGAGACTACTGCACTCAATAGGTAATTGGGCTAGAAGAAAGAAGTCACTACAATCTGTTTCTTTAGCTGACTGTTTATATGGAAAGCCCTATTCTGTTTTTATAATTAACACTGTTCATGTGGATAAACTTTTCCTTATTTATCAAGGCTGTTCTTATACATGGACCATTAGTATTTGCACGTAAAGGGTGGTCATTTTATGATTATTGTATTCATCAGATGGCAAGTGTTGTGTAAAACCTGCCAGGATGAAGTTAGTCTGAAACATCTTATTGGGAGGAATGTTGATGTTTCCATACTATTCCCCAACAGAGTTCAAACTTGTCCAGAGACAGATTTTGCATCATTAAGCAGTGATTGTTCATTTGTTGGGTTCATGACTGATCATAAGGCATATACATGGGAAATTTGCTCCATTAGGAGTCACATCATTTGATCCTGGAATCTAAAGATTTATGTTTTCAAGGCTATAAAAGACTTATTAACTTTCTCCTTGGCTTTTAAAGGCAAAGTTACATTTCTTTGGCTCATGTTGTCTCTGGAAGGAAGGCACTGTCGTAGCTGTTAATCTACAGCCTGCCAGATATTAAGTCTATAATATATAGTTGTATTTTTAAAGTATTTGTCCAGGGATATTCCTTCTTTCTAAATTTAAAATTTGACAGTAGTTTAAGGGACAATATTCTGGATACTCTCACACACACATCATATATTTTTCCTACATTTTTCCCCAAAGTACTCAGATCATGCAGCTTTAATCTCCCAAACTCTTCCTATTCCATCTGTGATTCTCCAATAGAAGTTCAACATTTGAATTATGTCTTCTGTTGCTTTAAATAGTTTAGTGACCAAATAGTCTGATTTCAGATTTATAACTCTGCTCTTACAGCCACCTTTGTACTGCTGTGTGCAGTTATTACTTAATCTATACCTGCTTCAGAAAATCAACAATAAGTGAAAGCAAAGAACCATAATGCAAGGATTGCAATACATACACACAGTGCTGAGACATGCATGAAAGAACCAAATTTAAGTGGAATAATTATATTTTATTGCTCTTTTCTGTTCTCCAGTATTCTCTATTCAACATCTGTGTACTTTTCCCTCTGTGAATTCTCTTTCTTCTTCTGTATTGCTATTCTCAAGTATGTTGCTTGGCCCTCCAAAAGCTGTCAGATTTGGCTCAGAAAAGCACATAGAAGTTCAAAGCTGGTATCTATATATCCTCATCTCTTTGATGTGAATTCTTGTAAGTACAAGCTTTCCTGGAGACCTTCCTTTCCTTTGTGGTAGCTGCCTGGAAAATATCGTGAGAATCCTCTTTTGTACTGTATTTCCAAGATTTCACTTCTAGTTCTGTCTTGAGTTAGTAAGTGAAAATATGTGTGAAAAAAAAAAAGTCTATGGGGTGTTTTCTAGACATCATACAATATTTCCTTTTCAACTTGCTTAATTTGCATTCAGCTCGTGCTTACAATTGTTCCTGTGTTCCAAACCATTTTGTCAGATATCTGAAAACTTTTGTCTTCCTTTTCTCCTGTGACATACAAATTAATAAAATTTCCTGTCTTTTTTTCTGCCTCTATTTTGTATCTTCCACCTCTCTCTTCGTTTTCAAAAATTCCTTTTCTCTTCTTTCCTACTCTTGACTCAATGCTAGGTCTCCTTCTCAAACAGTAGATCTACATCTTCTCAAGGGTTTCAACTCTTTATTCCTGTTTTCCTTATATATTCTGTGATCTTTCTTATGCTGTGCTTTTGCACCTCTTTATGCCCCTCTTTTATGTTTTACTCATATGCCTGCTTAACCCTCCATGAATTCATGCACACAGAAAGTTTCAAAAAATTTGCTCCTGTTCTTGTTCAAATCACAGGCACAGGAGAGGATACACATGCCTCACCATACAGTGGAGCAGCCTCTGCACTGTACATTCTGCCATTGCCCACCCAATCACTGCAGCATGACTGCTACGTGTAAAACAGCATACAATATTTTTTTTCAGTTAGTCCTCACCCTGTGTAGTTTCAAATACCAGTTCTTTTTCCAAGTTATATGGGTAAAAGTATGACTGCCTTCACGAAAGCCAGATCTATATGACAAATGCAACTTTTTCCTAGGGATCTTAATAGGGAACCAACCCAGGTGTTTTATAGCACAAAATCAGAGTTCTGTAACTTCAGTGTTATAGATTCAGGCATCAAAAGACAGTACAAGGAAATCCAGGCACAGAGACAGAGACTAAGGAGGAAAGGAAGAAAAGCAGAAGACAAGTAACAAAGCAATGAGGTTAGTGAACAAATTCTGCTTTTGCCGTTTGAGAGCCTGGTTAGTGCTCAAAGCTTCAGGATAAAACTATTAGGTCAGCCACAGTCTACATAAATAGGAGGAGGCTATTTGTTTAGTTTCTTGTTAACCACATAGATAAGACGCTGCAGAGACTATGTGCCCCTGTTAACATCACCTGATGCAGAAAGCACTCCAGATCACGTGGCAGAGAGATGCTCTGCTCTCTGTACAAACCTTCCTCCTCTTACCTTTCTTCTCCACTTCTTTCTTGACACTATGGCTTCCTCGATGTCTTCCTTAATTCTGGCCTCAAGCACCAGCCTATAAGAGCGAGGAGAATAATGTTTTTTTGCTGTATTTTAAACACTTCAGGGCAGAGATGTGTAAGTGTTTGATGGCTAATTTGCTGATTTGTGGTTCGATATGTATTTTTTTTCCTAGATATAATTTAGCCATAGGTAGATCAAACATAGACTGGAATAAAGTGCTGCATAGTATGTATGTATATATGGCAATCTGTTAACATGTATTGCATTGTAGTAGTGAGCTGAGTGCTACACTACTGAGTCTCTTCTCCCCCAGCTCTTTACAAGATACATTTCAGACAATTTGACAGAAACAGGATCTATCTCTCAAAATTGTCCCTTCAGTTCTTTGTTGCTTTTTATCATTTTTTAACACTTCAGCTCAGCAGCAGTGAAAGCCTATGTCTCTACTTGCTAGGCTCCATTTCCTCTTACTGTTATTAATTCCAGACAATTACGATGTTTGTTTAATTACATAGCATGGCAAATTATGCTAATCAATTCTGTTTGCACACCACTAGGATCCCACGTGATACACAAATATCTGTAGTTGGTGGAAAATGAAGAAAGACAGAAGTGATTAAATTAATTCTATTCAATAATTCATCATCCTAGAAGCATGCCCAGGCCAAAACTTCCTCTGCAGACGCTTGTCCAACCTGAAAAGCTGAGATCTGAGATTCACTCTGAAACCTTTCCCTCAGGGAAGCTGCTAAACTACAGAAAAGGTCTTTAGAGGCTTTGAGATCATTAGAAATAGTTGACAATTTATGTTTGTATTTCTGTTTAGGTGTTTTGAAAAAAATAATTTTTCTCATAATTTTTAGTGGCTGGACAGTTACATTGACACATACTGTTCTGCTGAAAAATGAATTACAGTAGTGGGACAGGTATGAGCTGCAGAAAAACACAGAGGGAAAAGGAAGTATATTGCAGTATCATGCTATCCTACCACTCAGTCCTCTACTTATTTTACAGTCCACAAAATCTCTGCACAAAGATCTACCTGTTTCTTTTCTACAATCTCCAGACGTCGGTCTTAATCTTTCTGGAGACTCCTTGAAGGATACAGTAGGATACAATCCAAAATATAGTAATATAAATGCACATTTCAAAACAGTCCTTCAGTGAGTACCAAAATGTTATTTCTTCCTTATGTAAATTTTAAAAATTCTCATCTATGGATTCTGATGTAATTTCTGTGTATTAAAAGAATTGTAAGTACAACACTGCCTTATAACAGGAGTCTGATAAAAAATCATGAATTAAAATTTATACTTAAGTGATATATGGTGTTGTTCACCCTGGAATTCTACCCTGAAAATGTATTTCATTTAAAATCTGGCACTTCATGATTCATTTGAAAGTAACATTTACTCTGCAGATCCTGTCATACCATTGCAGCAGGTTGAGGCAACATCATTGCATATGCAATTCCCGATGAAAATTTGAAATAAATTTAACATCTGGAGAGAGGGAGGACGCTTTTTTATACATACTATATATAGTTATTTGGAGCAACACGTTAGTCCAAAAAAGCAGAGAGGAAGCAACTATTTTCAGCCACTTGTTCTTGCAAACACGTATCTGCTTGTCCAGGAAACACACTAGTAGGTTCCAGACATGCTCCCATATTTTTAATATTGACGAAAGTACAGTAGTGCCAAAGGGGCACATTTGGAGGTAAATTGATTTCACTCTTCTAACAGAAAAAATGCGTGGCATTCCAGCATCTTTTGAAAAAAACACCAAAGTGAAGCAGCATCCCTTTACATATGCATTGGAATCATCCTAAGTGCATGAAGATGCTTAGGTGATTTTTAGTGGGACCAAAAACTTATATCCAGATGTGAATAAATGACTATGTGGACTGCTTTTTCATTTGAAAAATGATCTTTGTAATACAAAATAATATATATACCAGACTACCCTACTGGTGTCATCTTTGTGATGAGTAAACGTTATAGGGGAGGAGGAAACTTGCTTTCTTCCTATTTTTCCTTTCTTACTTGTAGATGTTACTGTGGTGAAAAATGCAACTCTGACACATTTGCTTCTAAGTTGTTTTTGAGAGGTACATCCCATTCACTAGCACTGCTCAAAGACATTGACAATTTGTGGGATAAAACTGTAGCTACATCTTGGCAGCAACTGATGGCGAGAGAGACATGGGGCTCTGTTATCTGCCAGCCTTCCTGTAGCACAGTTGCTTCACAGACAGCCAAAAGACTGTGTGTGCTTGGATGCAATGAGTCCCATGTGCTCCAGGGGTAGTATCCAGACTACCCATGCAAGATAACTATGTGCATGCACGCAGGGAAATTTGACTATGAGGGCATCTGTAATGCCAAAAGTAAGTAGCCTGGGCATGTGAGGAGCTGCACAGCTCTATTGTCTCTCAAGCTCCTGTAAAAAGCTTTACAAATACCTTCCAAAATCAGCTTCATCTAAAAGGCAGAGAGGTAGCTTAATCAAAGCAAAGGGAAATCCTTAAAAGCAAGCCAGTGCTGTGTTCCTGGGAACCTCTTTAACCCATATACCACCCCACTTGCTGGCACATTGTTACAGAATTATTTTCCCATTGCCCATCTTCTTCCATGTTCCTAAAAAGTAGCTTTTACCTGCACATGAGAAGAAAAAATGGTGCAGCACTGTTTCATGCATCCAATTAAGTTGAGTCCTTAAAGAGGCTTCAAAAGCTATCTCAGTAAACTTAACAGTTGTTCTAACCCAGACAAGTGTGGACAGGGGTGTGTGTTTTTCACTTTCCTTATGATTAGCATTTTAGAAGACAGGGCCAGTGTATTACCTTCCTAAGGCTGTACTTTCCTCTGGGTGTACCCTACCTGATGTATGTTGCTTTACATACTTCTTACATAGCCTAGTGATGTTTCTAAAAGTGAATAGACAATCTTCAACCTAGAGGGAAAGATTGTGGCTTTTTGCTTCACTCTACTATTGCAATAGGCAGAAGATGATAGGCCTGAGTTTGCTTTAGGAGGAAAACTACACATCCAGATACAAAATTTCATGCTTGTGAGGCCAAATAAAATTAGAAGTAAAGGAGGGAATTGAAGGAGATTCAGGTGATGAAGGATGTTCTCAGCTATGTTTTTTCATTAGTTGTAGGAATTGAAATGAAGTATTTGTGACTTCTGCTGTTGCTACCAGGACACTCTTGGAAAAGGACAAAATTAGTGAGGTCTTACCAGTATGTTTGCAAGATTTAACTGAATACTACAGAGAGAACTTCTGAGGTCTTTGGCTTCCATATAATTCAGATGACTTTATTTCCTTTTTGGCAGTATCACAGAAAGACAGACAAGGAAGTGCTACAATGTCAGCTGGGCTGTATGTGTCTGTCTGCATAAGAGCCTTTGGTGACAGAAGGTCATAAAATATCCAAACTGAGGATTTCCTTCTTTTTTTTTTCCTTTTTTTTTTTTTTGTTGTTGTTGTTGTTAAGACATAGTATCTCATTTATGAAGACTTTTTTTTTTTTAAAGGATGCCCTGGAAACACTTACTGATTTTAGATTTGAAAGAAATGATTTGCAATTATGTGTAACAGGTATATTTGGTACACCTCCCACCCTTCTTTTCGAAGATCATCTCAAATCTTCCAAATATTTCAGGAAATAATCTCAATCACCTCCAAGAACAACAAGTCAGTGACAGGATGGAAAAGAGTTGCCTGAACCCAAAAGCACTTTCAAAATGATCAGCAGTCCTGTCAGTTTATCTCAAAAGTGGGAAGGAGATAATTTTGATTGTCACTGGTAATAAAGAGAGTTGGGAGAAAAAAAAAGGGACTTTAAATCAGCACTTCAGCACAGCTTACTTATTCCAGCTCTAAAATATTTGGTGTGATGCACGTATCACACACAAAAAACCTGAACCAGACTCCTCTGACTTGATGTTAATTACATAGCATTCCTTCTCTTAACAGGTCTAGTTGAAGAAAACCTGTGAGCCAGGATGGTAATCAAAACCTTTTGGTGGATTGCACAGTTCATCTCATGCAGCCAAGATGTACTGCTTTTCATCCAGGGCATCAGGCCAAGGTCTTTCTCTGGTATTTTTAATGGCTATCATCAATACCATTACTGAGACACATTGCCGGAGAGATCAGGGGGTCTGTAGTTCACCAAAACTTTCCCAAAATTTTCAGTAGGCAAAGGCCAAAAAAAGGTGGTTTCCCCATCTGGGAGAAAGCAGTGAAGAAGCTCATAGGACTACTTTATTTTGTTGCTGCCCCAAATCAGCAAGTGCCCTTGCAGCCTGGAGTGCCCTGTACATGACCTGAAAGAAGTCATTTAATCCATCTGTGCTTTGCTTCCACGTTTGTAAACTGGAAATAATCCTTCTCCACTTCTCCAGGCAGCTTGGAAGATAAATTTGTTAATTCTTGGGAGCTGCTCAGTACTTTGACAAATTGGGATCTCTGTATGCAAGCACTTACAAAAAAATTTCTGCTCCTGAAGCAACCCTCTTCTATCTGACAGCTGAAAGATATAGGTTTGAACATACTAATCCACCAGGCCTTAAGACTTTAATCCTCCAAACTCACCCTAGTGATTATTATGCCTGGTTGAGCACCAGAACTGAACAAACAAATGCTGAATAAAGTCTGCGTGCCAAAATATTTCATTTTAGACAGTTAGGTTTTGTTGGGGTTCCCCCCACCTCAGGCTCTCAGAAGAAAAAGAAAACAAGCTGATTGAATATTAAGACAGCTGCCAGACTTAGATTTACCACAAATACCGTGAAACAGCAGCCATGGAACTCAAACCCCAACCATCTTGGCTGGGGTGGGGGCAGTGGGAAAATGCACAAGAACAATGAAGAGGAAAGAAGAATGTTTGAGGACGGAGAAAATTGTGATAAAGGTGGTCTTGGTCAAGTTCATTAAAGTCGTAGGCATCTTCACAGGTGGTAAGCTCTAGCACAAAGCTGGTGCATGAGTAAATTAGTTGCCACTGTATATGTATGATAGTCACCAGAACCATGTTGGTGGTGTGTTTCATTCTACTATTTGTGTAACTGTTTACTTTGAACTAAGTTTCCTTAGTGTCCTGAAGAGATGCACAGAGAAGAAAATTCTTTGAAAATAGACCGCGGAAAGTTTGTCCCTGTGAAGAAAATGATACTACAGGATGGTCAGATCTTTGAGTCAGTCTTGTTTGATTCCCAGAGATGTAATGAGATTTGCACAGGAAGAATGTGAGCCATATTGTCTGCTTGATGATTGTCACTGTAGAAACATATAACCAGACCATGAAGTACAGTAGATTTCCTATATCCCTGCACATACCCTCCCCTATATTATCTTGCCACACATTCCTAGCGATATGTATAAGTCTCATTACGCACTTTTATAAGCCTGTGAAGTAGGACTATATTACAAAATCTTGTAATTGAAAAGCACATTTCAATTTAAAACATAATTCTTTGGAAATACAATACCATTGTTTAGGAGAAAGCATTCTGCATCAAGCAGCTGAGCACCCAGAAAATACAAATCACAATATACGTCTAGGACTAGTACTAAGTGAGCAACATTCTTGGTGTTTATATTCTACCCTGATACCTACAAGAACTTGTACTCATCACTTGCTTTTAACTTGGCAGTGTCACTTTGAGGTTCAGCACTAACTTTGCATTTGCAGATGGATCGAAGGTTTACAAGTTTGGTGTGATTCTAATCAGCAACATACTGTTCAAGTACTATTTGTGAGAACTTGTTGATATGGGAAACAAGGTTGGAAATATTGTAAAAACACAGTCAGTCTGGTATGGAAACAATTTCCAAGAAGCTATTTTTGAGCAATTTCCACTTCTTGTC
>JAVSBS010006193.1:44631-92891 GCA_033124195.1 Coracias cyanogaster
TTTTTAGAAATGAAAGGCTGCATTCATGCCTGTGACAATCCTTTGGCAGCAAAGGATTTCTATTAGTTCTCCACCGTGTGCAGGCGGCCTCTTAAGCCTTCCCCACAGAGGAGACTTCTGTCAGTAACCTTCGCAGATCTCATGCTCAATTTTTGTTGGTGGGGTTAATTTAGGATATAAACCGGAAAGGACCTTGTTACCATGAGGGAGGAAAAATTTAACCTTTGTGGAGTTTTATCTGTGGTCCATATCGCAAAGTCATAAAAGCAAATCTGACTGATAAGCTCCAGAATTGAACCAGGTCCTTAAGAACAACATTTAAAATTTACAACAATCTCATCTTTTTCTTCTGCCCTTCTCTCTTTTTTCCTCTTCTCTTGCAAGTGAGTTGGGTTTCTCTAAATGTCTTCTCCTTATTCCTCCCCTACTTAGTTCAAGGATATGGACGGATTTGTGTTTTATTTAGGAAATAGTATTTTACTTAGGTGATGGCCTTTGGTAGAAAAGGCAAAAATCTAATGATTTTTTTTAAACTTCAAAGAATTATTAAGAAACACTGTACAAAATATGATTGCATGCTAGATGAATGAGTTAAGATGATCAATGCTGGCATAGCTTAACACAGGGAAAAACAAAGATAGATGTATTTTGTCAAAAAAGATCTCAGAAAAGCTGGCTGAGAAAGGACCCTAAGAATTGAAATAATCCCTTGTTCCCTTTCTATGCTTTAAAATATTTACCCCAAGTGATTGTGGACAGATTATAATGATGAAACTATATATGACTCACAGTGCCATTAGCTTAGTTAACTGAAGAACATCCAAGGACTGAAAGTTACACTTGTTGTCTTCTGTTTGCTGCAAGGAACTACTGATACATGTACAGACAGACAAATACATGTGTGTGTGTGTATATATATACATACATGCATGCAATTATTTGTTCTTTGATGTTAAAACAAAATGTTTTAATCCCCCAGGAAAGAACACTTCCTCCAGATGTACACACTTTTCAAGACAGAAGTCTAGATTATGGTGCAGAGTGGGGATGGGAGGAATGTAGTTTGGCACCTACTTTCTGCACAGCTGAACAACAGGATTACTCAATGCTGTGGCACTGTAACACATTTCAGAAATAGTAAAAGTCTACAAAGAGGATGTACTACTGGAATTTGAGAGCTCAGCACAGAGAAGTGAGAAGAGTTTGGGCAGTTCAGGACTGAAATAAGCCTCTAATTACCAAAGCTTTTCAAAAGTTTAGGACCAGTTTGATACTAGTCTTATTTTTCTAGAAAGATGAGTGTGTGCTATTTCTAGAAAGATGAATTTGTACTGTTTTTAGACTCCCCACTTTTTAAAAGTGATCTGATCCATGTCTTTCATATCTCAGTGACATTATCAGACCTCTCTCAAGGAAAAAAACAGCAATGGGGAATCTGCCACATCTCAGATAAAGTAGTCTGACAAAATGTGCTGTGATTGAGTTTCATTTTGCCTTTCTCTCACTGTTTAATCTTCCTCCTTTTTTCTCAGTGAAAGTGAGGAAGTAACTTTTAAATCGTATTCTGGATCAACTGAAAAAAGAATAACCCTGAGTCTTACAGCATGTTATTTGTTTCTCAGTAGTATAAGCATTGCTATACTTATTTTCTTGGTTTTGTTTATCCTTGTGGAAGGAAGGGTAACAGAGCTGGAAAGAGATAGCAGTAATGGTTTCAGTATCGTATTATTAAGAGACAATATTTTCTGCTACTTTTTCAAAGTATTCATTTGTTTATATGTTCAAACCTGATGTTTACCCTGTAAGTGTTGCTCTTTCTGTAGGAGCTCATGTTTGACGTGTTACCTACCAAGGAACATGAAATCCATGCCAACCTCATTGCTTTGTAGGATATAATCCCTCTTATAAATACAGCTATACAACTAGATGAATGACCATGCATTTCTTTGTGCTAAACTGCTTATTGTACAACTGAACCTACTTTATCAAGTTAATTTGATTGCTAAGTGCCACTGACATGGAGAAATGAGAACTCTTCAAAATAATTCAGGGTAGAATTCATCTTGTCAAATTTAACAGATTTAAACACTGGCCATGCAGGCAGCAATAGCTGCCTAGGCCCAAGAGATAGAAACAGGCCTTTCCTAACAGTAATTCATGTTTAAGTCAAGTGGGATAAATCACAATCTGCAAATGCCTGATTTTCCTCCGTTGTATGTGAAGGCAGACAATGTGATTTGCTTGGCCTTCATTCTTAATTATAAGGGATAAAATGGATCAGATTATTCCAATTTTAAAACTTCTACCCTTGTCCATACAATTCTTCTGACTGTTTGTTTTTTTTCTGAACCATGCCAGGAACTTCTCCTTCTGCCTCTCTCCTCCCCTGCAGGTAATAATACTAATGGAGTAGTAATTTTAGATATTTTAACAAGATCAGTGATACTGCATTGCACTGCCAAGACCAATATTCATGTGGAGATGCTATGTTTTTTCTTCTCGTATCATGCTCTCTGGGTTTCTCTTTGTGGTTTCTCAGAATATGATTTCTACTGTATTTTGACAAAATGTAAAGTGAAGTTTATGTTTATGAACAGAGTTTTGGAAACCAGAAATATTTATGTCAGACAAGTCCAGTAAGGGCACCAAGAGGGCAAGTGAAGATTGTTCTGAGAGTAACCCTGCAAGAGCCTACACTCTTGGGAGAGTGAGCAGTTCCGGTTTTTGCAGTGGTCAACCTCAATGTGGCTCACCAGTGAGATGCAGCTTCAAGAGCTTTCTCAACCTGGAATTCAGCTGACTCTGTCTGTATTTATTTCTCTCATAAATTGCAACAGCTTCCAGAAGATAGAGAGTATTTTTAATCAGTGGTAGTGTGGGCCAAATTTGAAGATATTACCAAGAGTAGAAAGGCTTCCTTTCCCACATATTTTTTGCATCCTGAAGGTTTCAACCAAAAAAATCAGATTACACAAAAAACAAAATGTAGGCCAAAATCTTCCCACTTACAACTGGGCAAACCTCATCGAATTCCTAGCCAAAACCTGATGCTGCGAGACGTAAATGCTAGCAGGAGAGAAAGTAGGAAGGTCATATATTTATCCACAGACCACTGATTTCCTAATGTTATACTCAGTATCCTAGCTTGTGAGACACCAACAATGCCATCCAAACCTCTTTTGTTGTGAACGTATTATCAGCTTCATATCACATATATATTTTAGATCTGTTGTAGAGAAGCGTAACATTTTTTAAAATTGTCTTTCTAAATGGTGTGCTGAAAGAGCTTCTGTAGATGTAAAAATGAAGTGGGTCTGAATTTGATCAAGAATTGGGATTTTTTTCAAGGAAAACTAATATTGTGATTAAAGCAATGGACCGATATTCTCTCACAAATTTTCCAGTTTCTTCTAATAGTACTTTAAAAAATTCATTTACTTGCAGAGGCAAACCTCTGATAAAGGGAGTTAGGGCACAGTAACAGTATAGCAAAGCTGACAAGACAGTCTCCTAGCTCCAGGAATAGATTTAATTATGCTGAGATACCTCACTTTTATGGATAGTTATATGACAATTCTCTTACTGGAAGGAGTTAGGCTTCTGCAATGGGATACTCAGCAGCTATGGCTGAGAGCTGTGGTGCTTCAGAGAGCCAGCAGAAAGTGCCAAGAGAAATGCAGGTTTGAAATTTCTTCTCTAGATTCAGTTGAGTACATGTTTCAAAGCTGTAGTCAAGCAGGATATATAAGGATTTGACCTTCACAGTCTGAAATGGCTTCAGTTCATCTGTCTCAGCTACAGTCTTCTGTCAGGACCGTTTGTGTATTCTGCATCAGACCACTGCTGAAAAAATTGAATGTATTCTGCAGAGCAGAATCTCCCTTTTCTATCTTCATGTCTGGGGCCCAGAAATACTGCTTTTCTGATTTCACATTGGTCTAGCTTGCCTTGGACATACAAGCAGTATTTTCACAAAGAAAATCTCATAGTCACTCTCTTGATATCTCACCTCAGGGCTCCAAACTCCAGAACCCAAGGAGCAGGCAGAGATCAGAGGTGCAAGGTGCTGAAGGTGCTCTCTGTTAATGTGCTACCATCCTGACCTTTACCATCTTTAAATGGAGGTAGCCATCTCAGTAGTCAGCCTAGAAATGAGAGAGGTGTTACTGATCCAATCAGCAGACTGGACTATAGATAGAGAGTTTTCTTCCCTGAAATTTTAGGCAAGGTTATCCTAAATCTCTTTGCTGGATCTAGGGTCTCACACTAAGGACACTTAGGCACACAAGTCATGTGCCAAACCACAGTGTTTTAGTTCTTTGAAGTCACTGAGTTTAGTGACTGAGTTGTTCCTATCCAATCCTACATTCCTAGAATAGCATGCAAGCATAAGAGCAGGATTTCCTCTCTTCCATACCTTCTTTGTGGTGCCCACTTAATTTCTAGGGTTTTTCACAGCAGACACTCTTTGTGTGCTTGCATCATTTCTGGCATGAAGTTTCACTCATGGCTGGTGCCTGAGGCATTACCGTAATGTAAATAAAATGATGATCCTGACATTTCCTGGAAATCTCTCCTCAGCATCTGGACGTGCAAGTAACACACAATTCACTTTATATCACAGCACAGTCTGATTCATACATGCCTTAACAAGCTTAGTTACTGCAGTGTGACCTGTTTCTCTGAACACACCTCAAGGCTTCACCCCCACACTAGCCCACCTCTAAGAAACATGTTACACACCATTAAAGGCTTAGTGAAAATAACAAACTGTTATGCACCAGCCCCTATCTTGTGACATCAGCAGATGAAAGCGGAATGCACCCAATGTTAGGCAACTTTCTCCATGTGGGAGGATGTGAGTGGCCACGGTCATTGGATCAGCGCGCACACAGCAACAGGAAGAAAATTCAGCAAGTGCAGTGCTCCTGGCCCAGTCAAGCGCAGAGAACAGGAGCCTTGAATTAAGATGCCAGTCAACACTACCTCCCTTTGATGTCATGCAAGATGGGAGGCATTAGCCACAGGTATTCAAACATGAAAGTTGAAAGCCATCAATCACAAGGGAGAAGCTACCTCAGCAAACTAGACAGAGTCTAGGTTTCCATTTGGCTAAAACAAATAAAATCTGAGAGAAAAGAAATAACTGCAGATGTACCTAAGTCACAGCTGAGTTCTTCACTGCGAAGGACAGGATAGAAAACGCAGAAAAATGACAGCTTTCAGATGCACATTTTATTGAGATTAGTTATTACAACAAAAGGGTGGGTAGGGAAAGGGAAGGATATTTATTTTTCTGTTGTTTTTCTGCAAGTTCCTCTGAGACTTTATTCATCATAGCAAGCAACACTCTTTCTGAAAAGCTCCACACATTTGCTCTGCAGATGTAGCTTCCATTTTATTATCACTTCAGATCTGTTTGTCTGAATTCCTTTGTTATAAGCATTAAGACCTAGAACATGTCACTCCACAGGGCCGGGAAATATGGATCTCTCACATTTGATAACTATCCTGGGACTTCCTGGATCTGCAGTGTGGAGGGTTGCACATGTGCTACAAAAGATAGAGTGAGCTAAGGAAACCTGCTTGATGTTTCCCAGCCTCTCTGCCTCAGCTAACAGAGCCAGTACTCTGCATTATACCACACCTTAAATAGAGATGCCACAAAGCCATCAGTAGTTTAGCTGACTTCTTTTCTTTACTCTAGGCAGTACCTGATCCAGGGAAGTTCTTCAGTTCAGGCTTACCTTAAATAGCTAAATGGTCCGTAAGACTACTTATGACTCAGCATGTATTTTGAGTCTGCAAAATTCCTCTGTGAGAGAGTTCCACTGGGCACATGATTACACAGGTGTGTTCGTTTCAAAGTGTCCATAGACTGTGATATCGTTATGGAGGACAGCGACTTCAATGAGTTGGCAGGTCAGATCTTAACAGCAAGCCTGTTGAACTTCTAATTTCAATGGATGAGTTAAGACAAATAAGTGAAGAATGTGTCCTCTATCCATTTAGCGTGTTCTCAGAAGTGTAAGGTTGTAATTAAAGTTTTATTTTAATGTTGAATTATTCTGAGTAGCTAATGCTTTCAGTAAGGCAATAACTATGACAATAGACAATATGTAGGTGATACACAGGATATGCACATATAGCACTAAATATCAACATCATGTTTTCTCCAGAAAGAATTTTCAGTAGAAGAGGAATATCTATTTTCTCTGTGTAAATTTTTATAGACTGCCTGCATGAGGGGTCTAAAGACATGATGGAATATCTTATGATATCTGTTAGTGTTGTCAGCTGTCTTTGGACCCCTCTTTCTGTGTTCATTGCTGTCCAGGGCTTCCTCCGCTGCTTTGCACTATCTTGCCTTGACATAGGGCTACACAGAGGAGCCAGCCAGAGACTGAAACACTCCAATCAAAGACTTCTGCAGTATAAAGATCACATTTACAGCTGTTTCGAATCACAGCATCCCATCTACTCAGCGACACAGATCACAGAGAACATATGAGTCTGTCTTCTTTCTTTTCACTGGTGCCCCATTGACAACTCAGTCAAATGCAAGGCTTCATGCTTCCTTTCAAAAGCCCTAAGTGGAACTGGTTTCAATTACTGAATGCACTTCATACTGCGTGACTCCCACATCACTTATGTCCTGCTGGAAGGATGGACTTGTCAACTTCAAGTAAATATTGTGAGTGCAGGAAACAAAGCTTCCCAAAGGACAGCCCATGACCCTGCAGCGCACTCCTCAAAAGGCACAAATGACCAGGAACAACTGTACCAGGGCAAAAGACAGCAAGATCTTTCACTTCGTTCCACAGCTGCAGCAGGGGATCGAGCAAAGAAGCAGCTTCTCAACTAAACAGATAAGAAATGCACTGCAGTGTGGGGAGACATATGCTTTCCTAATAGGTAAATATAGTGAGTGATTAATACAGCTTATCCTTTGCAGATAGGGGCTAGTCATGTGCATAAAATAAAAAGCTGGGTTTTGTTGAGTCCAAGAAGTGTTCAGCATTTCATAAGACCACACATTTTATGTGTCATGAGTTCATCTGAGGTCAGAAGCACGTGCCTTCCTTCAGTTTTTGCTTGCTTGGCTGTTTTACTGTGGATAATGATTTTTCCTGCTCCCTTAATTCTTAGTAGAAGCACAAAGTGAATAAGATTCAGGTGCTATAATGTATTGACTTTCATTTTAGTGGGTAAACCAGGGGATACTCTTTTTAAAATGTACCTTATAATGCTGATAGATTTTAAAAATACTTGGTTTAAAACTTCTCTCATTATACTTGGTCTGCTAAGTGTTACCCTAATGGAACATTAATGTAATTTATGCACTTGAAATTGGCTCAAAGTCCAAATTTCTTTATTTTACAAAGAAAACAGGCTATTATTTATGGTGTTGTAGACTATTGTTTTAATACTTCACATTATATCTGTTATTCTAAAGAGTAAGGTTATGTACTTTTTCTGCATTTAAAGAAAATAATGTATCTTTTAAACTCTGTGCTTTTAAGGATAAAATTCTCTTTTGTGTACATATAAGAAAAGACCCCCAAACAGTAGGCATTGTTTTGTCTGTAGAACAGCACAGTCCTATAGCTGGTTACATTTTAGGATACAGTGGAGCAAGTATTTCCACAGCAAAGCTCTTTAACTGTAAGCATCAGAGAAGAGCATTAGCTACTATGAAAGCTTACTGGAGATTGATGCCCTCTCCATCCACTGCTTGATGATGTAAGTGGGATAGTTTTCCCCAGCTTCTCTGACAAGCATATGGGGAAAGCCCATCATTTGTTTTTTTTTTAATTATGAAAAATGCATTGCTTCTAAGTATTATTGAACATTTTTTCACATTTAAATGTACAGTATAAAACCATAAAATTCCATTTTGAGGATTAGTTTTTTAGTGAAAATATGAAATATTTTAACATACAAAAACAAATGTTAACATCCTTTCCCATCCTACCCTCTCTACAAACCATAATGTCTTCTCAGTCCCCTTTATTAATAACATAGTAAACATATATGACGCTAAACATCATCAGAAGTGAATGAAAAATATATAGAATCATAGACTATCTCAAGCTGGAAGGACTCCATAAGCTTCATTGAATCCAAAATAGTTGCATTCTACCCAAGTACAAAAAAACTATACTACATACTTAACCTTACTTGCACGCTTAAAAAGTAGGGATGCCTTGCATTGCAGTCTAGGTGGGTAGCTTCTGTCACTGGTGAACCAAATTCTCCTTATATTTTACCTCTGTTTTGGTAGAAATATCTGGGACTCATTAATAAAGAACACATAAATCCAGCTTCCTTTAACCACACACGGAGGCAAATGGTTTTATTAAATAACAATTGTCGTTTCAGAATGAATCATGATTTAAGATGCATTATGTCATTTTTTTTCATGTTGTGCCATTTGGTCTCTGATCAGTAAGGAGGCCCTGTGCTTTCTATGGAATCAATTAACCCTGAAGACCAGCCATATTTCTAACCTCATGCTTTAATAGAAACCACTAGACAACTTCTTTAGCCACCTCTAAAGTAAAGTGTGACTTTAAACATAGAAGTGTGTGAACCAGCTGGCCAGAAACCATCTCTCCTTTTTACTTGCTACGTGAGATACCTGGATACCTGGAGCATAGCATGTAACAGTAAATAATAGATGTAGGAGGTGGCCTGAAATACAGTGAGGAGAATCTTGGCTTTATCTCTCCTAACACAGGCAGAAACCAAAAGCTTATACGAGGCACGACACTGAGCTGAAACAATGAAATTCTTCAGCTGAGAGCAAAAAGTAGCTTAAAATACTCAATGACCCAAATATTCTCCATCAAGGCCAGTAAATGAAATTCTAGCTAAGGGTGTTGTCAAAATACACAGCAAGACATAAAGATATAAAGAAATAATATTGCCCAAAATTATGGACCCATATTTGAAGAACACTTCCACCATCCACCACCCTTCCCCTCCCCACCCTCACCCCCCAGTATCAGGTTATATGTTTTAATAAAACTGCTTCTATTTTATCAATTATCTTTTCTCCTTCCTTAAGTCCATCATTTTTTTTTAGCATGATTGTGTTCCCCATTCTAGTAAATAGCTTGTAAGGGGAACCTGTTTATCATTTTTATCTTTATTTGATTTTATACAAAATTCCAGTGTTCCAGGAGACTTACCCAGGTATTTCAATGCATTACTTAAAAAAAAAAATACAACCACTGAGTTTCCACAAGTTGTTGCAACACAAAATCAAACAAGTTAAAAAAAAAGTCAACTAAAAATCACCCGTCTCACCACGTCTCCTACCCTCTACTCCCTAAAGCCAGGGGAAAACATTAGAGTTTTCAATTTTCTTGGGAGATAATAGATGTGGTTGCCTTCACACCGATACATTCCAGATGAGTGTCCATCCTATCAGACTTGGCAGCAGTCTGATACATTCTAAGCAGGTTCCAGTCTGTGAGCTTCATATAATTGCTGTGATGACAGATTCACACTGGAAAAGAAAGGTGGTCATTCAAGCAGATGGTTCCATGCCACTAAACCAAAGCCAAAAAAACTCCTCCACAAACCAGCAGACCAGTGACTTTTAATCTCAGGGTTCAAGGGCACTATAACACTATAGCCCTGTTCACATCTGGAGGAAATGAGAGTTTGGTATAGACAGGAGAGCGCGATGTTGTTTAGAGCTCACAGCCTGCTCAGCTGATGGGTTGGCAACAGGTGTGGACTGTGACAATCTCAAGGCAACTCTTCCTTCTGCATGTTTGTAGAAAGATTAGCTGTCAGCAAGCGGGTGTCCACTTATTGTACTTCACCCACTTTGAGCAAATTCTCACTGTAGATTATTTGATATTTACCATCTTTTGTAGATTAGCCAAGTTTTGAAGTCAAGCTATTGTTTCTGTGTTTTACTGTTAGGGAGTATTCTTTTTTATAATTTATTCTGGAAATTATTAAATATACATCAGTTTAAATATTGTATAAGGTTATTTATCTTCTAGATCTCTTATGTCTCTTGTATCCAAGAGTTCATCCTCATAGCCATTAAACAAGTTTAAAGATATCACAAGAGAGGAGGATTTTTATTTCAGCGGGACAAAGTTAGCTGTAACATTGTAAACAAAAGTGAGGATGGAACATAGCAGGAAAAGGATGCCATGGGCTCGTGATTTGGTTGAATCTGACAGAGGTCGGTACAGGTGTGACTGAAATCATTTATATCCTGGATATGTCAGCTTCAGATCACACAAAAAAAATTAATTTGACTCTCGGTTCACAAGGAAAGGGGAATTGAGAATGAGGAATGCACCATGTGACTGTGTAGAATTATCTGCATGTCTGAAGTACAGAGGGTTTTACTAAAAAGGTTTGGCACCCATTAGTAGATTTAAGTATAGCTGGAATTTAAGAAACTATTGACTTTTAATGAGAAGTTATATTCTATTTCATCTGGATCCCATGAGCAAAGCAAAATAAATCCTTCATGTTTTTGTAATCCAAGAAATGCTTTTTCCTCTTAATTTATGGTTTTTGATTGTGTTCATGAAGATATTTTTATTAAGAAAATTTTATGGTTCACAAATCATTTATTGACATTTATTTCATACATGTGGAAATATTGTTTTATTTATAAGTGTTTTAATTTATCAAACTTCCTCTTTTTTCTGTACAAGAAGCAGTTAAGTAGACTCAAAAGCAAATAGAGTATGCCATATATCCCCTTTGATGAGGCATCCTTCATGTCTGCATTGGTGCCAACAATAAAAGAAAACAATGGGTGTATTTCTGAGAATCACAAGCCATTGTTTATGGCCTTGTTTTGTTCCTCCAAGGCACTATATGAGGTGTGATCTATAGACAGCACAGCCAAAAGTCACAAATCATTTGATTCAAATATGAAAGAGTACTGAGAAGAGGAGAGTGTCGTCTGACAGATGGGACAGGATGAAGTTCACCTGACTATAGAAGGCTCATCTCACCAGTTTTAGACATCAGCTGCAAGTGAGCTGAATTGTGTTCTAGAATTGTCTTTTTAAAAAAGAGAACCTAGATGATTAAGTCAGGTCACAGACACCTATGTTTGCTCAGATGAATTCTACCACCGGTGTCTGTAGTTAGAAGCCTAGTGATACAATGAAAATCTCTTAGAGTTTATTTAAATTGGACAGATAAATGACAATTCTTCCACTAGAAAAATATTTTTTTCTGAAGATATTTCTTGCTACTTTGCAGTCAGACTAACTCTAAAGGAATAAGCTTCACTAAAAGTCTTTATTTTTTTCTCCTTCTCTAGCTCTGTTGGCTTGAATATCTTTCTACTTTCACACAGTAACCATCTCCTGTGTGTTTTGTGTTGCGTCTCTACAGGTGTACTGGCTGTGGAAAGGGTGCAAGGTTCCTGAGTTGAAGGCGTGGCTCTCTTAAGTGAGTTGTATAAGGAACCAACTGGTCCCAGCATCATCACATCTCTGTTCCCCGTCAGAGTTTTTGTTCTCTTTGTATTACAAGTCTCCTAAAGCAGAAGCAACTTATCTAGCACAGATCTTAGCAATGATGAGCTCCTGTACTGATATTACAATTACTGAGAAGTACAATAGCAAAAAGTTCTTCAGCCTTTATTGCTCTGCTTTTCCTGTAAAACTCTTGGCCAGCAGGAAGTATTTGAATACCTATTTTTTTGTTACTTAATGGCAGGGTCACATATAGTTCAGTGACAGAATGAAGAACAGGGTGCAGGTCTCCTGCCTTTGAATGCACTCTTCTGCCCACTATTCTGAACTACCTGCATAGAAGCTCTTCTGGTCCCAAGTGGAAAGGAGGATGATGGTAACATCTTGTTTGTGGGGTCATAAGACTCTTCCTAGTTCCTCCACTCTGTTTTAGTTCTCATCATGGGACAACATATCCAAATTCATAAAATGTTAATGTCAAGTAAGGCAAGGTATGAGTTAATATCAGCGATAGGAAGAGTCAGCCTCAGCTCTCTATGGAGCCACCTGGTACCTATTAAGAAGTAGTTATGAAAGAGGAGTCAGAGATAAAGTAGGAAAGTTTTACAGTGCAGGAGAGAATGAGCAAGAGGCAGTGTTGGGCCAGTCATAGGGGTAGTAAGCAGAGCCAGGTGTTTGAAGCCATGGATAGAGGGGAGATTTATAAGGCTTCTTCAGTAGACAAAAAGCTACTTTCTTCTTCCATCTGTACGTAATGAGATACTGGTTGGGCCTAAATGAACGAAATACTGATGTGGAGATGATATTAAAATAGCTAGTGTGAAGGTAACTGGATATTTGCTAAGACTGAAGTAAGGATCCTGGGTTAATACTTGTTGGACAGAGTTACTTGTATTCCAGGATCTGACTCATGCTTCTGTCCCTGTTTGTTGTTAACCTTTTGAGGGTTTTACTTTTAAAATAATCTGAGGAATACCCCTGTCTGCCAAGTGGTCTGGTAATTTTTGGGAGAAAGAGCTGACCAAACAGACATGAACAATCACTTTTATTTTTGCAAAATGCTTCTTGTCTGAAAAAGACAACATGTTTCTATCTTCTGTCAGAGCAAGCTGGGTATTCTTAATCTTTATTCTCAATTGTAGGTTGTCTGCCTCTCCCCTTCTCTTCCTTCCTATTTCCCAGATCAAAATCTATTGTAAGAAATGTGCAAATCACAGGATAACTAACTCCTATATGAAAAATTACTTTGCAATTTAGTTGCTATTTTTCTTCCCAAATAACATATTCTTTTTATTTGTGATGTGGGGGAAATAAGACTACTGAGTTATTTCTCAAAGGTCTTGCTGCAAGACAAATATACGAAGTCTGAGTAGCAGAAATGGCTCTGGGTGGCATCTTCTGCCCAGTCTTCTCTGAAGGCTCCATGGCAGGCAGAGCTGCAGGTGGAAGGACAGATCACTTCCACATGCCTTACTCTAACTTGCAGGTGTTCAGTATCATCTATGATTCTATCTTTCAGCACCATGGAAGAGCCAGCCTTTGTCACTGAAGACATGGTAAAAAGTACATATCCAGCTGAGGATGGGCTTCCTCTCAGCCTCCTGACTTTTATCTGCTTGCCTTAGAGGGCTAAAATGCATGACATTGTGGTGAATGCATTAAATTTAAATGATAAGACCTGGCTTTACAGTTTTTTCTGGCTTCTGCTAGTTAAGTTTTAGAGGATTGTACATGTGCACTGTCTTTGTGGTAAAAATTATTACAATGCAAACTCCTAAACTGATGTGGTTTTCTGTACTCATCAATGCTGTGGCACAAATGTTGTCAGAGGCACTGTTCAGTGGTCATTTGGCAACAGTGAGTGCCAAAAACATGAAACACAATAGAGTACGTGCTGGAGCACTTATCTGTTCCCATGATCCTTTGTTAAGCTATTAAACTCATACATCTTAATGCCAGCAGAACTGGAATAATTTGAGAAAGAGTTTGCAACATGATTTTTGGGGAAGAGGGAGGGGCAGGGTTGAGAAGATTGAATCTGCCCTGTACAAGTGTACTGGCTGTTCTTCCCCACAGAGCCAAAATTGGTTCTTTTGACAAGTTATTTTTGTTTGCTTTTTTTGACTGCTGAGACTTTCAGAGCAGGTCTGCTAAAGTACTCTAGGGACCCTGCTCCTTCCCCTTTCCTGTGCAGTTTTCCTGCAGCTGGTCAAACTTTTTAATGTTGGGAATTGGATGAAACTGTTTGTTTTTTAATTAACTCAATAACAGTAAATTAATTCTGTGAAATACAGGCAGTAGTTCTGCATAATACAGATTAAAACTCACTGTTAACTTAGGTGCTTTCCTAAGTCTTAAGGAAGCCTGTGTTTGCACTAGAGTACTTCCAAAATATCTTGGATTTCAGAACATCTGTCTTTTTTTTCAGTCATTTAAAAACACAACAGTGTGTAAACTGGCCCAGGGGACTAGCAATGACAAGGATGAATGAATATTTTCAGGAAATTCTAGTATGCTTTCTGTGCCTCGACAATTCTGTGCTGACGGTGGCTACCTGTTTTAGCAGATTTCTCCCCCAGTCCCGTATGGAGTCCAAGGACTCAGATGTGCCCTGCAAAGCTTCCTGTTTACATCCATGCATCCTCAGAAAACAGAGCACTCACTGCTTCCCACATCTCAGAAGCCATAGACGGATCCTGTAACATCCTGTGCCTTTCCGTCATCGCAGCACTGCTTTTTCTGAGAACTACAGGGAGAAGTTGCTCACAGGATTGTTAACAATTGGTCATCACCGCTTGGATGTGTCAGACCATCAAGTACTCCAGGTCATCGGGCTTCAATGACAAGGAAACTATATCAACAAAATATTTGCCCTTTGTTCCCCCTCTATATTGAGTTCTCTGTGTATCACAGTGGGTAGTACACTTCCTACACAGAGAAAACCCATTGCCTTTTGATTTGAGGCTGAATGTTATATCGCTTAAAGTGCACAGATTGAACCAGGACAGAAATGTAGCTCATTACCTAACGGTCTTGGCAGCTGCACAGCTTATCTTCCCTGCTTGCCTCCTTGTGGTTATGGCTGAGGCCAAGGTATGTATACCGTCTGGTTCCTGCCAGTGATGTAGCCTTGTGAAGGACAAAAATGTCCTGTCTCCAGCTCCCTCCAAAGAGGAGCTCAGATTAAGACTTCATTCCTCTCATTTCTTCCTCTGCCTTGTGCCCTACTATGCATGCCTATTGTCCTCAGTGGTTACTTAACACCCATTCAAGAAAGAATGAACAAGAATGATAAATTGGAATTTAAAGAGTGAAATACTCCCTAGTGTGGAAAAGAAATAATTGAATTAACAGGTACTACAGGTAATAATCTTTGTCTGCTGAGGGCTGCCTACATAGGCACACTTTGGGTCATGGGAAAAAAAAAATAATTACAACTAAGCATGCACTTTTTCTTTCAGATGTGAGGTAGCTTCAGACTTTGTAACCCAAACCTGACCTCAGTCTTGTGCCCACTTTTAGAAAAAAACTGGCACCATGAAAAGCAGACTGCACCACCTCCCACAGCATCCCACTTCCCGGGGACTGGCAGGGCGCTACTCTAGTCCTTCCCTTGGTCCTGCCTATGGCAGAATGCTGGAATGTCTTTGCCTCTGTGTGTGCCACAGAGATTGTGTAAATAAAGGTCAGGATTTGGCCTCAGTGTGCAAATCTAGGTTTGCACTGTGCAAAGTTTGGAATTCATATTGCTCTTGTTTAAAGGTTACCTCTAATTAAGCCTTTCCAAACATATTTGGGATTATAGATTCATCACAACCTTTCCGTTGTTCTTGCAGTCAAAATAGCAGCAGCCACAACCATGCACACCACATTATTAAAAGAAAAAGACTACTTTAAACTAAAGACTATAATTGCACACCACTAAGTAAAATGTATACTTTAGAAATTCTTTCCAACGTATGAAATGATTCAATAGAAGGTAGAATTTAACACCAAAAAAAAGTTGCTATAAGCCTGAAAGACTCTCCCTACTGAAGAAAAAAATATTTTAAAATATAATAAAAATCTGAAGAAAGGTAGAATGCTTGAAAAAGATTGAATAAACCCCAAACCCACTGCTGAAAGAGAGCAAAGTCTTCAACTTAAATTAAACTTCAAGTTTAAATTAATGCAACAAAAAAAGAACCGTAAGTTAGAGGAAAACCTACTTTCCTAATTTCTCAAGTAAAATCAGTAATAAAATCAAATAGTAAACAGATATTCATTCGTACAGGTGCTCTCAAAAATAGCCAATGGAGACAGAATTTGTGTTAAATGGGGCTTTGCTAATAGCAATGAGCTATTGCCAAAGCTTATTAACTCTACCAACTTCTTAATTTTTTCCCCATCGATCTTGAATCCATATATACACTGTCCTTCTCACTGAAAAACTATTTCTGCACACACACAGTGTCAAATAAAAAGAAACCCAAAAGGACAGTGCAATAACCTGGCACATGACTTGGAATTTTAATGCATTTTTCTTGACTTCATGTAAGTATGCAGTGCCTTTGTAGAAACGGAAATATAAAGTTTGTTCTTAAAAACCTTACTTAGTTAATTGCTGGAATGCTGGCGCACTATCAGAGTCATAAAATATTTTGTGTTGGAAAGTACCTTCAAAGGTTTAGTCCAACCCTGCTGAGCATGGACAGAGCGCCATCTAACCCAACTTTGAATTTTTCTAATATGGGGCATCTAACACCGTCTGGGCAACCTGCTCCTTCACAGTAAAAAATTTCTTCCTTATATCTGGTGTAAATCTACCCTCTTTTACTTTAAAGCCATTACCCTTTGTCCTATTGCTACAGGCCCTACTAAAAGTTTTGTCCCCATCTTTCTTATAGGCCCCCTTTAAGTACTGAAAGACCTCAGTAAGATCTCCCCAGAGCCTTCTCTCCTTCAGAGGCTGAATAACCCCAACTCTCTCAGCCTGTCCTTGTAAGAGAGGTGTTCCAGCCCTCTGATAATTTTTGTGGCCCTCTTCTGGACCCACTCTGGCAGGTCTTTGTCTTTTCCTGTGCTGAGGACTCCAGAGCTGGACACAGTATTGAAGATGGGGTCTCACTAGAGCAGAGTAGATGGGGAGAAAATAAACCACCTCCGCTGACTTGCTGACCATGCTTTTCTTGATGCAGCCCAGGATATCATCGGTGTTCTTGGCAGTGAGCATACATTGCTGGCTTGCATCCCACTTTTCCTCCACCAGTAACCCCAAGTCCTTCTTCACAGGGATGCTCTCAATCCGTTCATCCTCCATCCTATATACCAGCAGTTTCCCTGACTCAGTTGCAGTACCCTGCCTTTGGCCCTGTTGAACCTCATGAGGTTCACCCAGTCCCACTTCTTAAGTTCGTCCAGATTCCTTTGGATGGCATCCTGTCCCTCAAGCATGTCAACCACACCACTCAGCTTGGTATCATATGCGAACTTGCTGAGAGTGCACTTGATCCCACTATGTCATTGATGAAGATGTTAAACAGCACTGGTTCTGATGTGGACTCCTGAAGGAGACTTGTCACTGATCTCCACCTGGACATTGAGCCATTGACCACTACACTCTGGATGTGACCATCCAACCAATTCCTTATCCAGAAATCAGTTCATCCATCAAATCCATATCTCTCCAATTTTAGAGGGAAGAATGGTGTGGAGAATTATGTCAAAGATCTTACAGAATTCCAGATAGACTACATCTCTACCTATCAAGCTACTATCAAACAATCGATTTAATGTCACATTGTTTGTTGACATTGGGTCTTTCATATTACCACAACCAAGGCTGGATTCAGTTTGCTAGAGTGGTCTCAGATGGGAAGCTTTATTTTTGCTTGGAGGGAATTTTAGACACCAGCTGAATGTTCTGTCTCACAAGGGTGTATTTGACAAGCTGTGTGACTGAGGTATATATATATTTATTTCTGTGGGACTGCTATGTGATTTCCTTTAATTGGGTGGTATTACCTTGTTGCTAGATCACAGTAATGGCAAAGGTGACTCAAGTTCCCTGTGAATTTTACTGTGACAGTGTACCCTAGGTAATTCAGGAAAAGTCCAGCCCAACCACATCCCATGGCTATTGTGTGATTGTCATTGAGTCAACAAAAGGGTCTGACCCTGAGTGAATGTACATGAGGCCAAGATAAACTTATCAGTCTCAATAACCTTCACACTTTTGTCTTCCTTCCTTTCATTTCAATGCATGTTATTTTCATTCTGTGGTAGCACTGATGCCTTGTCAGCCACTGTGATCTTCCTTTCCCTTTCTAAATCTCGTTACTATATTTCTTCCTCCGTCTGAAATTCCATTTGCTCTGTGGAACTTGCTGCTAGAAGCTCTCAGAGAGGCCTTGTGTTGTGTCTTTAGAAAAGATGGCACAGCTGCATGCAGGACTACAAAGTGGCGCAGACTCGCACTTAGAGGTCTTGCCACCCCTGAGAAACAAAAGCTTGGAAGAAACGCATAGCCTCATATTTAATGGCATAGGTCAGCCTCTAGGTTAGGGCAAATTACTTTATGTTTGTCACTTCAGATCTCAGGCACTGTCCTCCGAAGTATAAAAGACAGCCTACTCCCTCTAACTGCTGGTCTCCCCATTTCTGTGATCCTGTCTTGTCTTATGAGTCATCAGGTCACTTCAAAGCCTTAACCATTGACATAGATAGCAATTATTTCCAGGCTTCAGCTACTACTTTATTTTTCAGTGAAGACAAAAGGGAGTATTTGCAATCCTAAACTGAAAGTTCATAATAACCATGGTAATTTTACCAGCTCAACCTGAGGTTAGGGCTCAAAATAAACTCATATTTATTTAGTTATGCTCAAGTATGACTTCATTGCACCACAGTCACTGGTCTTCCTTAATCACATCAGTACCATTTGCCTGACTTCTTCACTGATACAGCACTTCCACAGGTAAATTTGACATTAGCTATGAAATTCAAATTATTTGGGTTTGAATTATCCAAGGACTTCAGGAGGGCCCATTACCACAGGCCACAGACTGTTCACTGTATTCACTATGTAGGGAAAACAAATGCCTTGAAATGGAACAAATCATGTAGTTTTCAGCAACAAATATGTTCTTAAAGAGTACCTTTTAACAAACAAAGAAAAATATGTAGAAATAAAGTTACAGAGGTCTCTACCCATCCTTTTCCCCTCCAGTTCAAGCTCCATAACGTGAAGCAGGTGTATGCCTAGTGCTAATTTTGCAACGCTAATTAAGCACTGTCTCTGGAAGGTGTGCTGTCCTTGAAGGTTGCTAGACTAAGATCATGTCTGCACATCTCTGGTATTTGTCCACGTGTCACTCTTATTTAAAGAATATTGAAATAAATGCCAGCATCCCAGTCAACATTTCCCGTAACTTTGCTAAGGAGTTTATTCTGTTTAAGACTGTATTTGTGAGCTTTCTGACTGCTACATTTACCACAGCAATGTGCTACTCTGCAGAATTTAACACTATGTTTTGTTGAAAGTTCAAGACACAACATCCATGATGTTTGAGAACTAAATGATTAAAGAGGCAACATTCCCTAGCATGTAGGTAACTCCACTGTTTCTTACAAAGTTATATGAATATGGGTTTGTCTCTTCTGGCATAGTCCTTTCTCTCACACCACATTACAGATAGCAGCAATTCATGTCTAGAAACTATTCCTGCTTTTCTAACAGCAGAAAAGCTGTTAGAAAAACACTGCTACCCTTCTCTGTAGATAACAGTGGAATCTGCACTTAAAATACAAATATCCATAGCAATGTTTTTCAAGTACTTAGGCTTTACATTTAAGAAAGCTTTACTGCAGAATTTCTAGGTAAGGCAGAATCTAGGGGTTTTTTGTGATATTCAGCAGCTCCTCAGTTCCTCTCCAAATACATACAGTGTTTCTAAGTCTTGTGTTTTAATGGGGAAAGTTACATCATACTGACAGCCTATTGTCCCTGCTATTTGTCAATGGACACTGGTAAATTCTTCATTTTCTCTCTTTCTCTACCTGAAGCAAGTTTAGCTGAGGACTATGGTAGATGGCTCATAAAAACTCCATTACAGCAACTACCAAGGTGAAGGAGTCTTGGTGGGGCATTTGTCATGCAAGCTGCCCAAAGACCAGAGACTGTGTCTACGGAGACAAAAAATGCTGCCAGTGAGAAAGCAGATGAATTAGAAACCTTGTCCTGAACCTTTTCCTGCCATGCAAGCAAATACCAGCCAGACGGATCCAAAGGATAATCAGGTGGGAGCAGTAGGAGCAGCAGGAGCAGCAAGCGGCAGCTGTACTAGTGCTCCACAGCAGCCAAGCAGAGAAGAGGAATTAATGCAGACTAGTTTCCTTATTAATTTCCTTTGAGATTCAGGTCAACGGGAAGCACTGTACAGCTATCAGAAAGAGATCTGCATTTAGTATATTTAAGAACAGCGAATGGAAGTGGAAAGTCAAAGAGTGAGAACACTCAGATAGAATGAGTGCACACAATTTATCTGTCATCTGTACTGTGAGTTTGCTTATGCAAAGTATAGTCATCCATGGAGGGCTCAGTCCACAAAGAATACCATCCATTAGGGCTTCAGATTCCAGTACAACAGAGTCAGTCTTGGGGAAACTAGTTTCTTCCTTGCTTAGAGTAACATGAACAGAAGATTAACATTGCCCAAAGAATGATATATGTTTCAAGGTTTCCTTCCCAGTTTCTCCATCTTCCTGAGCAACTAGAAAATGCTGAAAAAATATGGTAAATAAATTCAGAATTTAGACCTAGAGATGACTGATTACTGTTACTTTCTCCACCCCTGCTGAAATTCTGTAGATAAAATCATCCTAGAAGTGCAAAGACTGCCTTGGGGTTTTGTTGTTTTCTGATCCATTTTTCCCTGAATCTACGAATTTAGAAATCAGTGGAGTTGTATTCATCTGACACTAGGAAGAAAGCCTTTCCAATCCCTCACATTATTGACAATATCAGAAATGAAAATTCTTAATTCTTGATTATATTATGCTTCCATTCATTTTCAATCTCATAACCTCTGACAGATATTTCTGTTGCAAGACATGCCCAGGCTATTGAGGGAACGTTTCCAGCATATGTTTGTATTAGTCTTTTGCTCTCCTTCAGTTTGTTATCAAATCTATAATACAGGAAGATATTTGAAATTTGACACCGTTTCTTTAACACTTTACCCTCCAGTGGAAGATCTGACTAAGGGGATGGACACCTGAGAGGTTAGTAAATCAAGCTACACTCATTTCACAATAATATCCCCAACGTATGGCTCAATCCTGCAAAGACAGAAGTGATTTTTTCCCCAAAAGCATGACAAGCAATTTTATTGGGATTTCAGATCTTTTCCTTTTAATCTGCTCGTTTTTGCACAGCTACCGTAGTGTGACTTGTTTATGCCACAGGCTCAGCCTCTGGTCATAACTCCACAGTGTGGGTATTGGACTCTGCAAAAAAAAGTTGCTTATGTCATGAACACAAGATCTCCCCAGCTGAAGGTTAAGTTGCCTCTTCCTTTCTTACTCCAGTTTAGTACTATTGAGACAGAGTGGCAAGTTCTGCTGTGGAAGAGAGATTTACAATACATGGCACAAAGTCAGTTGTTACCCTGCCCAATTACATATTTTTTGAGACTGATCTACTCCCCACTGATGTCAGTGGGTGGTTTTCTACTGAATTCAATAGCTTTTGGATTGAGCCAAAATGAGGGAATGAAGCACTGGGGCACTACAGTACATACAAAGAGCACGACAGCACATTAACTGCTTGTGTTTTTTCATCATGATTGGTGTTTCAGGCTGTTAAACCACTGCCTCTCACTATATCATAACAAAAGATAACCGGGCTTGGAAAAGATAAATTATTTCAGTGTATTTTCTTCTGTTGATTTCTTTGTTTTTAGATATATCCAAATAGTACATGCCAAAACGTGTCTAAATTCCTATGTTTATGTAAATTCATAGAAGGTCTGTTCAGAAAAACAAAAGTCCTTAGTACTTTTCAGAAATAATTACCTAGCTTTTCCAAAGTATATAGGTATACACAAAAAGTATGGTTACATTCTTGTAGGAAATTACATGCCAGCACGCACGCACACATTCAAATCCAAGGAAACATCATAAGAATTTGCCTTGATGGTAGTTCATGTCTTAATATCTGTTAACATTAGTCATCTGCACATTTAAGTTTTGTTAAATGTACGAACTATGTGGCAATCTACCCTTGTTGCAACATCAATTTGCAGTGTCTGGCATTTTTTGTGGTTTAAAGACATATTGTATATCAGGCTAGTGGTCTGTAGTAAACAGTATTTGTACAGTGGGAAAAAATAAAGAAGGGAAAAAGAAAAAGAATTGTAAGATTTTGCAGATGCTGAGGTAACTTAGTCAATGCATAGACTTTTTTTTTATTTAATTAAATTTACTGAAACAAAGACAAGCCCTGAAAAGTTAGAAACAAATCACACTAAGGTCATCCTTGCAATGTAAATTCACCCGTGCTGGATATGTGCTTCATAGTAAAGCTTTACCTTTATGATCAGATAACACTCTCAATAAAACTTTTTTTCCATTCAGAGGATGGATGGTGCTCCAGGGACAAGGGTGATCTGTGCAGCGATGGCTGTAAGAAGAAGAGGTGATACCAGGCTAAGTTGCTTCAGCTGAATAAAGTAGGCACTGAATAGCTGTGGGTTGGTGCTGATGGCAGGGTGGAGCCAGAGAGCAGGGCAAGACCCTATTTGACGCCTGCTGAAATCTTTCATTGAGAGGGACATCAAGATCCTACATGATAGCATGAAAGAAAAAGAGTTCATCTTTGAAATTTGGATTTGGATGGTTTTAGAGAATTAAATGTCCATGAGATTGCAGAGGAAAAATAAATAATTCCCTAGTTACCTCCCCCATTTCCATCCTGGGATTATCCATACTGCATGCAGGCTAGTTTGCCTGTGGATTTTTTTTTTTAAACTAGCTCTTTCCAAAGCAAAATCCTGGTGTAGTTTGTCAAGGGACTGCTGCTTATATGAATTATGGATAATATTTCACCAAAGTTTGCCACCTCCTCTCCAGTTTTATTTTTCACCACTGTTGCTGTGGACACTGTGCCCTTCAGTACCCACTCAAACCACCATGATTTTAAGACATGCAAAAAACATGGAATGGGAACTTTAGCTATATATTTTTATATGGAGTCCAGAGGACACTTCAAATATCTTGTCCTGTGGATGTGTTCCGTCTGCTGTAGATGAGATTAGCTGTGAGCAATGTGAATTTGAACGATTTTGCACAACTTGGTCTAGGGGTTCAACACAGGCCTTCAACAAGACGTACCAGACCTGGAGTAGAATAAAGACTTAAAGAAATTGAATTCTTCTGAGTATATTATATAAAAAGCAGTAGCAGCCTTTAATACCAATCTCTGTGGAAGAGGCAAGAAGTGACAGAAATAGGCAGCAGGGTCTGTCTACCCCCTACACATATTGATTTAACCATTTACTTAAACGAAAGAGGCTAAACCTTCATGGGTATGTGTAAAATGAGAAAGAACTTACTGTGCACTATCAGCATAAACATGTCCTCTGCAGCACCACAGGTAGAAATAAATTAACATAATTGGAAAAATTGGGGAGGGAAGAGAGTGGTAAACTAAGATGTATCTCTGTGGAGCTAGCACTGGGTCTCTCAGGCCTTTAGTTTGTTATGAGTAGCTGCAATATATTCTGCCTCATTTCACTTCTAGAGGAAATTACCAATCCTTACAAACCCCACAACAGTCATGCAGCATCAAATACTGAAAATCTGAAAAATCTTGATGCTTTCTGGGATATTTCCAGACCCTACTTAATGCTTGACTCATGATGGCAATTATCCTCTCCATTCTAGGAGTACAGTAACTAATTAAGCGGGCTTATGAAAGCACAATCAGAATCTGGAAGGAGAGCATAACTGATGTGATTATTTCCTGACATATTCCTCAGTTCACAGCAAGCTTAAAACTGTTTAAGTCCAGAGTTCAAATGAATAGAAATCAAGTGCCAGGGATTGGAAGTACTGCAGTTTAATGTACCATTTACTTCAAAAGAGATTGTTCTTTGGAGGAGTCATTCTTTATATTTTATGATATCTGGAGGCAGGGTTGTCTAATGATGGCAACTAAGAGCTGTCTGGGTTACAAGTACAAGCGAACAACTTAAACATCATTCAGGGAAGACTGATGGCTACCTTGGTTCCTAATCTGCCAAGTTGAAATAAGACCTCCTGGCAACCAAATAAACTGCACATCCTGAGTGCACCCAAAGGACAACGCTAAGGTATCACACTTTTACGTTCTTCCTATGTTTTCTTTGTCTTACAATCTACTAAACAGAATTAAAAGAAAGAAGACAAAAGAAAGAATAAAAAAGCAAGATGAACAGAGGAAAAAGAAAAAAGAAAAAAGAAAAAAAAAAGAAGAAAGAATAAATAAGAGAATATTCCCAAATAAGAGAATATTAACAAAAATAATGTATTTGTGCTGATGTTGAACCAGGGAGCTATGGGCCAGAATTTGCTGAGTAAGGAACTGTGTAGAAAGGATGAAAATGTCTTCGGGGTTTTCCTACACCTATGTCTGAAAAAGTCATATATACATATATTAAATGGGTATACAAGAAAGAGGAAAATATTTTCTTGGGAAGTGGGGAAACTATGCCCAAAGAGTTTACTAAAAGATCTGTGATTGACATTTTCTGTTGTCACTGTTTCAATTAACTGAGAATCCAGTTCATATATAATTATATAGTATAAATACATAAGTAGTATGTAAACTTCATACTCTGTGTGCATATGTGTGCGAGTGCACCAAAATGTATAGCTCTTCAGAGTTCTCTGATTCTTTTTTTTCCTTTTACTTTACATCTTTTTTAACATTTAGATTTGTGGCAAATGGACCGTGAAAATATTTAATCAGGTAAAGGCAGAAGACTCTCTGTTTCATATCTTCTCAACACAAAACATAGACTCTGATAGTTGTATCTGACAAGGTGATATACCTGCCCCCCCTCCACACACACTCTCTTTTGCACACATACGCACAAAGGTTCAAAATATAATCACTTACATTTGAAAAATAGAAGAGCACTACAACTCATCTGACTCCCTTCAGAAGCAGAAATCGTTCTCATTGACTGTTGGGATCACGAGATCACAGTGTCACATGCAGTTTATGTGGCTGATTATACCCAGATGATTTCACAGCCTTTTGCCAAAGACCTTAAGCTTTTTTAATGCTACTATTAAAGTTTTCCCTCTGCAGCTAGGTTTCAAACACTGAAGAGTTTGAAGTACTTTCATTACAGGTCTCTGACACTGTATTTTCCACTGTGATGCTTGCTTCTGAGAACAAAACTATATAAATAAATAAAGCCCACATGTGACAACATGTCTTGAGAGACTCAATACTATAAAAATGTTCTAGCTACTTATGTTAATTGATTTTTAGCCAATCCTTAAGCATGTCTGCAATTGCTACTGTCTTCTCCCTGAAATTATAGCCCTTTCTCTGGCTGAAGTATTTAGTCTTTCAGAAGTTTGACACCAGTCTCCCAGTGCAATTATTTTGTTCTATGGCAGTCCACTGTAAATTACTTGAATTCTAAAGCACAGAGCCATGTTCACCTTCTCAAAATGCTACATCAGCTGAAAATACACAATGTTTTTCTTTTCAATAGAATTATCACCTTCAGGGAAACAGCAAGCCACTCCTTTTATGTCTCTTCTTAAAGGTGTAATTCTTCTTTTTATTCATTTTATGCTGTATGCTATCACCTTTTGGTTCAACTAAACATTTTTAAATATAACTAACAACACCATAAGACAATAATATTGCACAACCACACCCAGAAATAGACAAGTTTGCCTCTTGTAACATAATAAAAGTATATTTCAAAGTAAAGAAGGAGTTGCCTAATTTTATGGTCTTGAGTGCAGGTTTCATTTTTTTTACATAAAAGAAAATAACAGTTTTCTGAAGTCAAAGGGACAATGGTTTTAATCTGTGAATTTTGGTAATGGTGTTTGAGCTATTCAGAACTATCTAGGGTGTTTAGGTACAAAAGTTAAATTGAATTAATACCAAGCCACCTGCTTGGTATTCAGTCATAGCATCTGCTGTAGGACCCTAAAAAACTGGAAAAGCTGCTGTCGGCTTTGAAACTGATTGGATTGCTTAGCCTGCCCACTTACCTCAAGCTGTGTTGGGCAAAGGGTAAACCTTGACATAATTGTTGTGTTTTCCATTTTGCAATAAAGTGTGTAAATCATTTCAAGTTAGTACAAAGGCTTTGTGCTTATTGTCTGTCACTACAGCAGTAGAACTGATGTAGTAATCAGGTGGGAGACAGTCACAGTCTTACTGTCCTGAATTTAAGAAGCAATATTCAAACAGGAATAAGAGAAAAAAAAATGGAGCAGTTGCTGAAGAGAGCTCTGGCTCACAGTATAGTATCCTGTAACACAGAAAATTAAGTCTGACAGCTGCAGAGCAGTAGTACCTTGAGAAGCCCTGTCCTTTCTTCTGTTCCTATTATCTTTCATTTGAACATTTTGTCTTTATCATTCTATTAGCAAGCAGATAATCCAGTGCAGACAGGTTAGACACTGCCCTCATATTTTCAGTTAGTGCTATGAGCCTCAAAATGAGCCCCAAAGGAAAACAGAAGTGAATTAAAAAACATACAAACAAAATAATAATATTCTATGAAATTTGTCTACATAGTTTCAAATGTTACAACATTCACCGTTTTGCTGTTGGAACATGCCTACATACAATGGACACTGATGCAAAAGCACCAGGGTTTCACTCAGACCCTCTGAAGGTTCTGCTTGGTTTTGGCGTGAGCCAGTTGCAAATAGACATGTCAGAAACACCACCCCACAGAAATCAGGGGAGGTGGTCTAGAGACGCCAAGGAAAGTGTTGTAGGGAGGAATTAGCACAAATTCATTCATTTCTCTATGGCTTGCTGAAACCAAGCAGTACCCTGAGGAATATTGCTGCAATCTATTCACCAAATGACTCAATGCCAGGAGTTTTGTCTTTTGTTATTCATAAACGAGGAGGTAATTTAAATACAATTTTCCTTGTGATGAAAGTGGAATATTTTAGGATAGGATATGTGATGTTTCAGAGCCCTTTTAGCTTAAAAAAGGAAAGTGACATCTGAAGTGCTATTAATATGAAACAGCTCTAAAGTATAGTGGGTAAAGTAATTTAAAACCTAATTGCAGTAAACTTAAGAAAATGGAAACTACTACTTTTATGGAGGTGAATGTTTATTGGGAACTATATAGCTCCCTATGCACTATGTAGCTGCACATGATCTTACCACACCAGAAGGGCAAGAGAGAACCACTGGGGCTCCATTGGCTGCAGGAAGACTCTAGAGAAACACGGAGAATCGTGGTGAACCAGGGAGCCAGGCACTTCACCAATGCCACGGTTCTTCAGATCAGCTGAGAAAACAAGAGTCTGAGGAATCAGCAAGAACACTCTGGAAGGAGAGAACTAGGACAGAAACCAATTGTTAATTGTTATTGAATAAAGGGACAACATGTTATTCAATGTTATTGAATACTGGGAGCAACAGAGCTACTAAAGCCAATCTTTCTAATTGCCTTAATGGAGTAAAACCTTCCTTAGCTGTGATCATGTTGGATATTTGCAAAACTGTTATCCATCCCAATCCTTAGTTTTAAGAATCTGGAAATACATACATATCAGCTGGTCACCCAGTTCATACAATCTCCCAAAGAGAAACTTTAAATGTCACAGTGAAAAAAAATACAGGAGTTTCAGTTATAACAAAACAAAACAAGAAATTAATGATAAGCTGTTTTTTACAAATTATTGTTCATCTTTTTTTTTTTTATCACAAGTGCGGGAGCAAGTTATTTTCATAGATGGAGTTGTTCTATACAAACATTCTGTTTCATGGCTCCATATTTTATACATGAAATGAACATTTTTTTAAACAAGCATAAGCCTTTATTTTCCACATAGATTCATGTTTTGTAGTAGGAAAGAACCTTTCATTTTAAAAATATTAGAAAACAGAAATGAAGTGTCCTTTATCTCTACCTCCCTGCCAAGTTTTCATTCCCTCCTGAGTAGGAAAGTTCATTTATTCAGTGATCATGAAATGCAAAAAATGTTTTCTTTTAAGTCTTCAGGATTTTATCTGTCTCTTTAAACCACACACCCTGCCATCATTGTTAAAGTGTCAAAACAAAGAGATGTTCAATTAACAGAAATAGATACCAAGGGAGTATGTTAATCTTTCATAATTGAAAAATCTCTTCTTTTTTTTTAATACACTGTGGATCACATAGGTGACGTCAACATTTTTTCATAATCCTCAGACCACCCACCAGCATCAGTAAACCTATAGTCATACATATATGCATATGTACATGAAGATATAGAGTACAAACCAGAACCACTTGGAGAAATATTTTGGAACTTCTATAACAATAATAAAGTTAACAAAAAGATTTGCACAAAGTAAAGACGAATCGGTTTTGGATTCCAGTATATCCACTACACAATTGTGCAAATACACTTTTTAAATGACATACAATTCTATCTCTTTGCTACAATTCAGGTGCCCAGATTAGAGACAAGCAAAACTTGCAAGTGGTGACTCATTTTGTCTGTATATGTACCCAGTTTACCTGAATCCTTTCATGTCTTCTTTTCCGTGTTTTTCACCCCCCATTCCATTTACCTGTTTTGTGATCTTTCAGTACACAACTCTGACCATCTTCTCAGAAAAGTGCTCCCTGAAGATCCTTCAAAGGCAGTGTTCTCTGTTCCAGTTTCACCTTAGGAAGAATTTGTCATGACCTGAGTTGTCACCATAAAGACAAATAGACATGTTCTCTTTTATGATATGAAGATATTGAGACCTCAGTTTAATTGTTCCTTTGAGCAAGAAATCTCCATTGTAGTAGACTTATCTCCATCTCCACTCTCCAGTTCTCTCTTTGGTGAGCATATATCAGGGTCTAGGGTCTTGAAAAAAAGTTGATCACTAAGAAAGAGGATTATGTCAGGTAGTTAAAACTTATCATTACTCTTTAGAAAGGAATCACTCTTAATTACTATCAAAAGCCAGAGCTGGACTGAAATCTTTATAAGAAAGAAGGCAGAACAGCATGTCAAGAAATAAATGCGAACCTTCTCTGTAAAGCTGCCTCTCTTTTAAATCTGTGTATTTGTCTTCCATCTCTTCCTGAATTAGCTTTGAAAAGAGACTTGAACAAGGCTGGGGAGGGGGAGGGAGGGGAAGGAGGAAGTAAAAAAAAACTTTCTGTAAAGAATAGTAGAGGAAAACACTTCCCGCCTATGACCTCCCCTTGGTACATAGTAACAGAAGGCTCGTAAGGAAAGCTAGTCTGGGATCTCTATTTTTTCCTGGTACAAATCTAAATAGTGCTTTATTGTACTCGTATGGTGTTTTTTTCTTGGAAAGTAATATTCCTCTCACTTATCTCTAGCCGTCTGAAACACATGCCTTTAGTCTCAGCTAATCTTTGAGGATTGTATTATGGATCGTAGTACGAAAGAGGCGTCTCCAATGACCAAGTCAGATACTTGTCTTAGGGCAGGATGAAGAGTCCTCCAGACATGCCCATCTTCCTCCATTGACTCCAGAGGGAGCTTAGGTGATTTGTGCAGATCAGATGACTAACCTTCATGTGGCTAACAACAGGCCCGCCTCAGCTTGCAGGATAGTACTCCAGATAAGGAATGACAGAGCAGAATGCAGCTTCATCCACTCTTCCCACGCTAACCTGCTTTCATTATACTCCTTCTGAGAGATGTGTCCTTTCTAGATGTTTTGGGAATCAGGGTCTATTTCAGTGAGGAAGAGGAAAGAACTCTGCCTTTTTTGTTCAGTCAAAGTACCACAAAGTTCCAGCACTAAATTTCCACAGTTAACCTTTAAGGACCAGAAACAGAAGTGATCATCAGACAGTTCTTCAGGACAGACAAGTTAAGCATTAAATTCTCAGTTCACAGAACAGAAATGGGTCAGATTGTATGAGGAGAATTTTTCTTTTGAATTAAAAGCTACACATGCCACTTTCACAACCTAGACTGTTGTGACAGCATGCTCAAGTGAAATACAAGTTATAGGAAACTTTATTCTTGATCTATTAACTGCACTTAGGGGAAAAAAAATTTAAGATTGTTTCCAGAATAGTTCTGTGCAATTACTGATTGTCCCTGCTATAGACTCTTAGCTCCATCCAAATAACTTTATGAAACACCACATAGGAGCCAATGAAAATAAAGTCTGGAGCATTCAAACTACCCTAAATTGGATATCTGACATGTTACGTGACTACTAGTTAGCCTACCCTTATTTTAATCCTCCACCCATATCAGTTCTATTTTCATCTAGGCTAACTATGTAGCTATTCTTATAATTTTGCCATTCTTCAAAAAAAAATCACTATTCTTCTACTAAGACAGGCTATTGAATATTGATACCACATTAGAGCTTACAAACACCTTCAAAAGTGTTTAAAATACATCTGAAAAAATTTTCTTTTTCATATCATTTCACATGGTAAAAAGTGTCACACTTTAAGCAGTTGATTCCAGGGAAACATTTGCAATTATTTCAGGCACACCAGAATCATGTCAATTAAACTAATTGAAAATGGCATGTTATTAGCTCTCACTCACATGATGGAGTATGTTGATTCCACCATTTAAAAGGCATGAGTCACTTACAAGGTATAGCACCAACCTAAAGGAAAAATCCTTATCTTTTTACCAACTAGCTGTTGTTCTGCATGGTTATTTGAACTTAAGTGCTTTTTTTCACTGTGTGTTTAGAGACACCTCTGCTATGATGATAAAAGACAAACATCAGGACTTCATTGCTTTACGTTGAACTCCTTATTTCAACATCACAGTAGTGGGATAATTTACAGCAGACATGTTGACTAACGTCCAGGTTTACACCTCCTAAACGTGACAAGCTGCAGGTAGGAAAACTGGGTGGTGTCTTAAAAGTATATGACATTGTTTAGATCATATTTAATGTATTTCATCTACAAATTCTAAAATACTTACAGAATGAAAAACACCTATTACATTTTTTCAATAACTCACACATAATTAATATCCTGATTATAGTTGGTTATTGAGGTATTCATCCAAGTCACTCTCTGGGTTTTCAGAGGAGGTGTCAAGGAAAAAAAATAACATGAAGAATTTTCTCATATTCGTGGTGTAAGCCCTCTTTGCAGCGTTTCCATCTCCTCTCTGAAAATGTAGAGATACTATTCTATTGGTGATGCTGACTGAGGAAGACCCTTAAGCTAAAGCTATACTCCTGTAGTATAATATACAAACCAAGACTGTGTAGCTTATTTTCCTGACTGCAACTAATGTACTCTAGTAAAGTAAAGCCTATGATTCTGAAGGTATCCAAAATCCCACACATTTATTTAAAGAATTTCTTGGCATGTTGCAGAAGAGGTAAATATAATGTAATTATCCTTGCCTGATCTCATGAATCTTTTAGAGAAAACGTTTGGGTTTTTTTCCTCACTTGGCACTGGTCTAAAGGAGGCTGATATTAAGGTCAATGAATAGACACTGAGAGAATAAATCACATTCAGATTTGCAGTTTCAACTTTTTAACCATCAAGTCTACTTTTTTGCATACTTTTTAAAAAAAAAAAACCCAAACCTATCAGTATTTACATAGTTATAATAAAATTGTGTGATTGTGCTATTATTTAAAGGGGAAAATGTACCTTTATGTACTAGCTGGAGGAAAATCTGGTACATGACAGTTTCTGTTCCACTCTGCTTACCATCTAAGCAACTCCCATCTCTCCCATTCCTTCCCTAATAGAAAGTGGTGTGACACTGGAAATTTATTTCCCAATTGTTCATTACTATTCATGACTTCAGGATCTTGTGCTCACAGCTGTGGTGAACTCCAACACATTCACTAAGAGTAATAATGAACTTTTAATATTGACTGAAAGAAGAAAAGGAAATATTAGTAAGAATCCCTCACAGGCACAGGAATGAAGGATATACATGGTATAGCACATTGGAAGAAGAATTTGACAGAATATTGCATCATGATACGAGTTTTTCTTGAGCTGCTCAGAAATTCTTATCCGAATAGGAAAGTAAGTTTCCAGATATCTGAGTTTTCATGGAAGGAGTTTAAATTTCCAGGAAAAAAAAAAAAAGGTTTTGGGAAACAGAAACAAAATAATTTGACTTAGGTAAATTCAACTAGTTAGCAGAATATAAAAAAAACTTCTTCCCATTTAAAAAATAGTGAAATGAATCAGCTTAGTATTTCCGAATGAAAGTGATTTATAATTTCTGCTCTACAATGGGCTTTGACCTTTTGTCCCAGTTTGGAAAGTAAACAGGTGCTGAAATGAATAAATGTGACAGAAACTCCACTTCCATTCAACTCTATTTATTTCCATGTGCAACACAGTTAAATTCTGGAGGGCTTTTTGCAGCATCCTGCACTCCACAAAGAAGAACCGGGAGGAGTGGGTTTGGAGCACTCTGTATTTCCAGGTACTGCTGTCTATTATACCACTAATGGAAACAGCCTTTACAGAAATCAGAACAAATAACATATAAAAAGTTAATGGCCATGTCAGCTGAACAGTTTCAGATTTAATTTGGAAATGGCAATAAAAATAACAAAAATACTTTCAAACTGCAGTGCATTCTCCTTTGCTTTGCCGTTTCCTGACCTATTTCTTTCTTCATTCCTCATGCCACTTCCATCCCATACATATGCCTTTTTTTTGTTTGTTTTAAAGAGAACATAATACATATCTGCTTCTGAAATAGCATAGGGCAGAGAGAATTGGAGGCGATACATTTTTTTGTTTCAGTACAGAGATGGGTTTAAGCCACAAACTTGGCACTGGATTTGATGTAAACTTTAGGGAGGAGGCTGCTTCTGACAGAGAAAAACATAGCTTGTGAAAGCTTCATAGTGCTTCCCTCCCTGCTCTGCAACCAGAAATACTGCAGGGGTGCACAGCACAAAGGGAGGTGAGACACTGGTAGAAGCAGTTTCTTGCTTTCTGCAGAACAGGCCCTGGCTGTGGGAAGACAACATTTGTTATGAAAACAATGTTTGGAAGCAGTGTACATTTCTCAGGAAGCTCTGCAGGTGGCCCTAGCACTGAGCTTTTAAAAGCACAAAGCTTTTAGGCATCATCACAAAGATCTGCTGTATACTTATCCTGTTCTTAGAATGAATGTAAGGTGCCTGAGTAAAAGGTTGTTGTAATAATTAATTATAATAGCAGTATTAACAAAAGCTGTGAGCACTCTACCTTACGTGATCCTTAAAAGGGAGGCTCAAAAGCTGAAGTGTAGAAATAGCTTTTTATTGGTTTTGCTTTTCTGTGATATTCATGAGTCACAGGTCTGTCAAGAAAGAAAAAAAGATTAGACCTGCCTCCTTTTAATAGTTTAGCTGAAGTTAGAGAAAGATGATGCAAACTGTTTCACCCACTGCTGACCGAGCTTCTTACTTGGGACACGACAGAACTTGACTACAAATTCAAAAATCCCTGTAAGTGGCAGGATGGGAAAGGGGTATCTCTGGAGGCTGCTCTGTCTTTCATTGCCAGTCTCTGTAATTATATACTGCCTTTCAAAGTGACTTGTGAAAGCTGTCTTTGCAGCCTGCTTCTTTTTCCCAGGCCCTGGGGAAAGTGCATCATAACCATTCCCTGCCAAATCCAAACACCTTATGATCGAGCATTTCTAAATATGGCTCTGCAGTATATCTGCTGGGGGAAAAAAAAAAAAAAAAAAACCAAACAAAAAAAAAACCCTTTTTTTTTTCCTGAAAAATGGCATTTTATTCAACCTATCAAGCTTTACAGAAATATGTAGATTGTGATGAATGTCTCTCCTTGAGTGTCTTTCAGGTCTAGATTATTACTGAACCATGGGGAGTTGAGAGGCTTTATGGTAGCTGGTAGCTCTAACTCCCAGATATTTTTCTTTCCATTTGCAAGTCGCTATTTCAAACAAAATCTGTTTGTTTGCATTTAGCAAAATTTCAAAACCTTGAACTTCACAAGGTAGAATTCCTCTCAACCTAGCCCTGCTGAAAAAGACGCTGTCAGAACCATGAGTAAAATGTCTTTGTGCTATTACTAAAAAATGTATATTACAGCATGGATAACAAAGGATAAATGCATGCTTATAGGCAGGGAAGAATAGCTATTTTTCTCTCCATAGCCTCATGTGGTAAGAAGCTAGATCAGTCCAGCTCATGTTATTGCATTTCTTGGAAACCTTCCTGTACAATACTGCACTGCTTCCCTAGCGCTAAGTGATAAGGATTAAAACTCTTTGACTCAATCTGGTGAACATTTGTGTGAGCAGATTCAACTTCTTAAGTGAGTGAAAATGCACTGACATAAGTATGGACTGCAGAGGCTACCTCTGGATAGGGTAAGGAAAGCATACATGTATCCCTCGGTTGCTTTTCTCAGCCGATCTAGGTTCCTGAGGCTAAACTTGTTGTGTTATCCTTTCCAGTGACTGTGCACTTTGGATGAAGAACTATTTTAAGTTCTCATTTATATGGTGTGCTATAAAATAAGGCCTAAGATGGATGAACAGGGGCTCTGTTTTTTAACAACAGTGACTTAGAGATTTGCACATCAGCCATCTCTCCTGTAGGGTCAGACAGATTTACGGTCCCTGGAAATGTTTGCCAACAAAGATGTTATTGTAACTCCAGTGCCTGTTCAGGGAAGTTTATGAGGTAGAGTTAGAAACTGTTCATATTGTCTTCCTGAACTTTATATATAGGAGAGACAATATGCCAAATGCATTGCTGAGTTAAAAGCAAAGCTACTGCAACATTAGGATTGTATCTAACATCAAGTACCTCACGTTCTGGTCTGTTGCCTCCACCCTTCACCTAGAAAGGAACTGCCATATTTAACCCTCCTTGTGCAACTGTAGGCAACACAGTTATCTTTTCTGTGGTTTTGCTTGCACAACTGATAAGTAGGGGCTATGTTCATTAAGTGGGTCAAATTATTTGCATCTGTTCAATTCTTTGTGAGAAAGTTGCCTGGTCATTCATCTGGTTTGTTGTGGTTTACAATAATAATAACTGACTTTTCTCCTTCAGGTGCCATCAAAGACCGACTAAATGACGGATCATTTCTGTAAGTGGACCTAACTCCATTTGGATTCATGGCAACTGAACTTTTGCCTGGATACTCTTTTCCTTTCTGAAATATACTGTTTCTTTTTTTTCATAGTGACCTCTTGGGTTTCCATTTTTGCTTCTTCTAAACACCTGTAGACTGCTAACACAATTAATCAAGGCAGCTCATAAATCTTTACCTAAAGGCAGTTCCACTTGCTAGAGGAGAACAGGAGGTAGCTCTGTTTCTTCTGCTTGTAATTCTTGTAATGTACAAAAGTTTCACATGTCTTTTTATGTCTAAAATGCACCTTAACTATATCTCTCCTCTAGCTTTCAACGTGAATATTAGCTGCCTTTTCAATTAGTGAGATTTTAAATAACTTTGTGGAAGTAGGCTTCATGCAAATATGCTGCTCGAGGAAGATCCCCTGATTCATTTCTTCTACACTTTGCACTGATTGTGTTAAGCCTATGCCCAAGAACCAATGCTTTCCTGTGAATACATCACTGACATTAGCTGCACATTCCTTGGATAGCAGCAAAGCATTCAGCTGTCTAGACACAGCCAAATAAGAGCACAGAGCTTACTTTGAGCAAATTACTAACTTCTATTGGCCAACAATGGGCAGAAAGGTTCTCTGATCCCTTTAGCTGTGGTGCATGGGAGTAAGTCCAGGCTCTACATGAACTAAGGCACTGCAACATTTTCTTCACCATCATTTCCATTCTAGGAAGAAAAATATGATCCAGAGAGACTACAAAGAAATGTGGGAACACAGCCAGAGTAGTCACTGCTAAATCTTTCATGTTGGTGTGGTCATTTTATAATAGACCAGGTGTAACATAATTTTGGAGGTGTATATACAACAGGCAGATAGTACCTGGACAATCGCTCTGTTGTCAGAATAGTTCTGTTTCTCTCATATTACTGTCCAGTTCTATGTTTGGAACATTGCTTTGTTTAGGCTGGAAATAAAACATTTACTATTTTTTCTATTTGTGGCAAAAGAAGACTTTGTCTTTGTGATCCATTTGAATTTAGAAGTAAAGTTTTGAGAGGAGTTTGTTTTTTGCCTGCTTCCTTGGTTTTAGGAAATATTTGCCTGAAGAATTGACTATTTAAAGTACCCAAGAGCCAGATTTAGCCATATGATGCATTAGAAAGAATGAGAAAACTGTGTACATTTCAGAATAGCAGATAAAAAGGACATGGTGACAGAAGCTTCATTCAGTGTCTGAAGAGATTTTTCAGGCCTGAATGAAAATTGGATTAACTGAAACGTGTGTGTGATAGAACGTGATTATATTTTGGTTTCAGTTTTTCATTAGAAACAAGCAGAATCCTACTTAATCAAAGATTCGAAATCATGGCATATGTGGATCATCTTCCACTGCTATGTATAGCAAATTAGACATAACATTCTTGATACATCAGAAACTGATCATTTAATCCATTCTGAATAGCACAATAGTGTAGATTGCTATAGTACACGGCATTAATGTCAACTACAGAGGTTGACCTCATGAAGCATGTGGACTTCCATCTGTTTTGTAAATATTTTCTATTGTTATTATTTTAATGATCTTAGTACAAAGAAGCCTTGAGCTTACCAGCAATGACATTACAAACAGCACTCATCTGACTTATTTTCAACTGACACTGAAGTCACTACATCATTTTAATTATATTGCAACCCATAATAAGGACTTAAGTTCTTGGACCCTTGCAGTTACATTGTAAAACACATGCAGGAGGCCTTGTGGACGGTGTGCTTTGTACAAACCGGGCATATAATGCTTCAGCCCATTCAAAGGTTTTTTAGCCTGTGCAAGCCTGTGAGGAAATGACAGATAATAAATTATTTACAAGAAAATATGTTAAACAAGCAAGAACCAGAGCCAGTAAAATAAGTGCATTCATTCTGCTTCATGGATATTCTCCTGCTTGGAATAACCAAGAAACAGTGTTGGTTCCCTGCTACTTTGCTGTTATGATGCACTATGCTGTAGACCATTGCAGAGAGGGAAATAAAAGAGGTGCCAAAAGGGATTAGAAATTTTCTTTTCCCTCTCTCTCTTTCTTTCTCTCCACTCAAAATAGTTTCCTTAGTTCACGAAATATATCTAACAGAAGGTCCTATGGGTTTACACATGCTGGTGTTAGCTGTCCCCAGCCAAGATCTGGATACAGTATCAGTGGAAAAGCTTTTCTTTCAGTGTATTACTATTTCAAGATAGTAATAAAGGATCTGTGTTGCAGCAACAAGTTTTCAGGTGATTTTTCCTATCCTTCAGAATGTGTAACCAAAAGTCTCCGACAGAGTTGAAGATTTCCTGCATGTAAATTGTAATTAACTGAAATAACAGCTGGCTTTCAAATAACTGATTTTCCAAAGTGCTCTAAGCACATTGATGGCCTCTTTACGCCCATGTGCAAAAAGCAAGTATTTCTCGAGAAGCAGAACTTTATCTAGAAGCAGATGTCAATAACAGCCTAAGAACATGCTTGTATAAAGAGCTTCAGCTGGACTTGCAAGGAGGGAAGTTTAAGGTCATCAACAAGGAATGCTCCAGAAAGTTGTCATATTTAGCACAAAATAGCATGCTCATCAATCATCTCTGTGAAGCAAACAGGATTTTGACAAATGGCATGTTTGTACAAAGTGCCTGAAACTGTAGCTATTTTAGGAGGCCTTGCTCTATTGTGAAAGTAGAAGAGATAAAGCTATTTCACTTCTTTGTGTAGTAAAATCACCTGTTCAATCGTGGCACTTGTTGATGACCAACCCAAATACTCATAGGTGCCCATTCTCCCTGCTCTGCTGTAATGCATTTCGTTCATCAACCTCAACAGCAATGGAGTGACTAGGGTCTCTCTGTCCATTTCAGTTGACTGAAGGCAGAGTCCTGTTCCCCAAAGGCTATGCAGACAGAGTTCACTGGCAGTATGATAAGACTTCTCCCATCAGTCCCACCTGCAGATGAAGACTCACGTACCTCAACTCTCCGTCTTATCAGCATGCTTTCTCTTTTTCCCTACTCCTTCCTCTTTGGCATGTTAGCTGGCCATCTTCTTTTCTCAAGCAGTCTATTGCCGTTTCATTACAAAGCCTTTATTTTTGCCTGTGCTGGTGCAATGTCCTTCAGCAGTACTTGTGGTTAGACAACTTGGGTGGTGAAAGATCTGAGGAGAAGGATGAGAAAAGTGAAGATTTTGTCTCCAGGTAGCCTCAGATTCTAAGATGTCACAAAAAAAGTGATATAAATGAGACGCACAAAAGGAGAGCCCAGATGTGATAAAATAATACACTGACAGTGGCCTTTGTCGTCTTGATATGCCTTCACTTCCAAAATTAGGCAGTGCATTTTGGTATCTTTCCTATTTCCTTCTTCAGAAACTGCTAGTATGTCAAAACCAACAAATACAGATTGAATGCTAACAATCAGTGAGGTAAGTATCTATGCTTTCTGTGTTTCATAATTGTATTTTCTTATTTTGAAATGTATTGTGAATATTGTTGTTTTGGGCTGCGGGATTTGTTCTTTTGCAATTTGTTGTATAAAGTGCTTTATTATTGTTTTTGTTACCTTTATGAGTAGGTTTTAATAGTACTATTATTCAAATTTTATTGTGCTTTCATCAAGCTTCCATTACTATACTCTGACAAAACATCGTCTTTTGTACCCAAACAACCTCCAGCAGTATCAATGTGATGATCATCAGCACTCCTTGGTATAAGCAGCAAAAGTTATCTCTGAGCTCTTAATCAGACAGTTTTTTTCTCTCTCTTAACTCATCTTGCAAATTAAAACAGAGGTTAACCTTGACCCAGTACCACTCGTTGTCCCACAAGTTTTGACTCTCCACTGCATCTCGTCCCATAGCTCCAGTCTTTTTGGCATGCCACACTTCCCATTCACTCTGCAAATCCATGGAATATTTGAAGATAGGTAGACACAGGAAAATCCTAAGGATTCCTTAATTTTAGTTAGCATGGGAAATTACAACCTGTCCAAGTGAAATTATATGTATTTCCCTATTTTTACTTTCTCACGGCAGCTGGGGAATATCCTTCATATTCCACATTGCTCCTTTTCTGTCTTTATTTTAAATATCCAAATACTGGATTCCTTTTCTGGTCCTTCAGCCAAAAATGATTTGATAGAATTGTTTCCGTGATGGAAGAGCCGCACTTCCCCACTTCCCCTTCCTAGCTTACGTCTATATTTCCTGTTCCATGTGTGTCCTTGCACTCACCTCTTTGGCTTTTCTGTTTTCATAGGGCTCTACCGGAACTTATTCCTTTGGCTCTGTCTCTGAAGAAATGCTAATGATGCAGACCCCAATGCGTCACAGAGGAGCTTTCCCCTAAGCTTCAGCTATCCTATTGTTTTGTCTGACCAAGTCTATTCATAAGATAATAACACTTAATGAGTCCCTCTCTCTCTCTCCTTCCCACAGACAGACTTGTAGACGCCACTTTTCAGCTTTTTAGCATTAAGTCTAGGAAGCAGTCACTACAAAGGCATGTCTTCATTGCAGGCAGAGCTATGATTGCATCACATGCAGACATACTTGAGTTACCTTTACAGTACTCCCAGTATCTTGCTGGGTTACTGAGAGTCATTCTGTCAGCCCCAGGACTGTGTGCTTACTTGTGCCCTTAACCTATGCTAAGCTACACCCTCCTGCAACTCCTTTTTCATTTGCAGGTGAGTTCCCCCAAGTATATTCCCACAGATGTGTATCCAGCAGACCTCCTGTTGTATTATAAATATTTTGAAAGACTGCCAGGTATAAAATAACACCAACAATTCATAAACCCAATCTGGGATCCATGTAGATATTGAGGAAGTTTTTATGCAGAGTCGTGAAAAAACAGGCTTATGCAGTGCCTGGTAAGAGAGATTATGTTATAGAAAAGTATTTTCTGATAAGTTGACTTTAACCAAATTTATACTAATAGTGTCATCCCAACAAAAGCACCAAAATGGTCTTAACACTGGGGAATGTATCTCTGCTAGGGTGCTCCAGTCACACACAGGAACTGCTGGACATCCTCTGTACTTACAGATGTGAGTAAAAGTACTCTCCATATCTGTAAAATGTGAGGAGTCAGTGATGTATTTCCACTAAGATTTGTCTAGCTGCAGTCTCCCATGTTACACCATCTCCTTCCATGCATCATGGACATAAATGTGCTGGCAGAGACAAGAGTGTCCTGGCTAGATACCTGACTGTTTTCTCCCAGGAGAACCTTCATTTTTAGCCCATGTTCTGGATTTCTCACCTCAGCTGCTGTATGGTGAGCAGCTGCCTTCCTCTGCCTTTTCTTCCTTGTTTTTCTACATCTGGCCAAGATCCCAAGGAGTACTTCCTTCGTGGTTGTAGAGACAGGAGGGCTTCCGGAGACAGCTGTTCCCCCACAGATGCCAGAAAAATGATGAGTCTTCCTCATCCTGAAATTTTGCTCTGCAGCTAAACCTCATTTTGCCATTCCCCTTACTTTGTTTCCTAACAGATTTTCAATTGTTTGGATTTTTTTTTTAATCTCTTTTTTTTTTTTTTTTTTTAATGTGACCAATCGCTGCTGTGTTAGTTATTGCACCTAACTGCTTTGTTGGAGGCAATATTTGCGGATTAGTGAGATCCGTAATTTGGAAATAATGTGCATTAAAAATATGGGAACATGAAAGCAGTGGCATGTTCTGGCAACTGTGAGGATGGTCTGCAGGTGCGAGCTGCAATTTGGGAAAATTAGCCCTGAATTTTGAAGGCTGAATGTTAAGTTTTTTAAGTCTTTGTTTTGCAGGCTATATCCTATTGCACTAGAAGTGCCAGTTGATTACCTCTTTCATATCAACCAAATGTATCATTTTCTTACATATCAGACCTGCATGGCAATTTTAATTAAGATTTTTGAAGTATAAGGGATTATTTTAGATCAAGATCTTGGCTGGTAAAGTATCTAAAATAACAGTTGTTATGTTTCCATTACAAGTTCATAATATTAGCATTGAGCTGCTAAAGTTGCTGGCTTGATGAACACTAGCTCTTTTGTTGCATTTCGTGATCCTTAATTTCCTTACTAATAAGCTATGGGTCCTCAGTGCATTTAGCACTTTAGCTGCAACCTCGGCAAACACTGATCCATCTGTTCTTTGAGTAGGGTGCAAAAAAGGCTGACAATGCACAAAAGGTGCCTAAAGCAACTTGTTCTGCATTTGTTGCACAAATGTATAACTCAGTGCCTGCCTCTCTCTTTAAAAGTAATTGTCCAGAACAGCTGACTCAACCAGCACATAAAACTCTGCCCATATAAAGAGCTCACCTACGCCATTTAACAACTTGTTTTTGCTGCTTTGTACTAAGCATTCTCAAACTATCTCTTCAGGTTACAATTAAAGCACTGAGACCTCTGCAGTTGGCTTCAGTGGTATGTGGAGCCCATGATCATTCCTGTACAGATATTAGTCCCCAAGAACAGTCATCCTCCCACCGTTGTTTTCATTATTTGCTGTATAACTTCCTCTCCTATTGCATTTTCAGGGATGGGCTTCCCAACTCTCCACTCATTGGACTCCCAGCCTCTGGAGCAATAGCTTTAGGGATGGATGGGTTGAAAGTTGTGAGGGATTCTCAAGGTGAGTGCCAAGGGACACTGAATACCCTTAGTCACATTAAAGTGAAGTAGCCTGTGACTGCATAGTCCTTCACCCACACATCCAGACTGGACTATCTCTCCTCCTAATAAAAGTAATAAGCATAATATAAGCCCCACTTCTGAGGTAATCTAATATTTCAAAGCAAGAGGGACAAAATCAGAGAACAAGCTTGATGCTATAGAAAGTGACCATTGTTCATAGCAAGCTATGATGAGCTCTTTGCTGGTGTGTGTCTTGTCAGATCCATGCCAAGGATATACATGTGTTTCTTCATAGGAGGTGTGGCAAAGCTTACAGGTGGGGTGGCTTATGTTGATTAGATAGGAAAACTCATGAACTTTGGTCATAGATGGAGTGTTAGCAAGTAGAGCAATAAATATCAGAGAATAAACTGTTGTACAAAACAAAAAAAACAAAAAAAGGAAGGATATGGTGGTAGACACTCGGGAGAATAAGAGAAGAAATTAAAAATATATGGAAACTAGTTATGGAGCTATGTATTATCTCAGCCTAATTTCAGCTACCAAGCGCTGCTCTGTTCTACCCACTATAACCTCTTCCCTCCTCTTATTTTTCTCTTACTCTAACTTCTCTCTCCAGTTCACACAAACTAGCATTTATTAATCATAGATTTTTTTTAAAAAAATTATTAGCTATGTTTTTCAGTTAATTCAGCTGCCAGCTAGTAATATCACCATCTCCTTCTTGTGTCCAGGACTTTTGTGTTTTAAATATTCATCCCTCTTCCAATTTTTCACCCTTTATCTTCAGAGTCTGTCCTGAAGGCTTCCTAACCTTCTGTCCATATTTTTCCTTACCATTCCATTCAACTGAACTATCTCACCAAATAAGTTTTATATCTGCTTTTCCAAAATCCATTTGTATTTCTCCATTTGAAAATATGTCTAGAAATTGTGCAAAGGAGAGCAGAAATTTTCCCTGAAAGGAAAATCTAGGAAAATAACAATCTAAGAAAATAACAATAATTTTTATTAAATTTGGGGAAGTATTAAATAGAAATTTTCTTTTCAAAATTTTCTTTCATATTGATTTTGTAATAGTTTGAGATACATTATTACAGTACAAAAATATTAAAGATTTAAACTTATGGAAATAAATGGCATAAAGATGCCATTTAAAAAAAATAGCATGTACTGGGTTTTTAAAAATCACGGGGTATTCTCTTCAGAATTTTCCTTCATTAATGTTACCGAAGTTGAAAAGGGCTTATTTGGTTTACAGGGAATAAAACCTTTGAAATCATAACACAAACTAGAGAAGTCCTTTCCCTGCACAGCTTCAAAGAAAATAACTTGCAATTTACTGTACATGCCAAAAAACTTTCAAAAGTCCAGGGGGAAAAAAAAATTATATGGGGGTATTGGGGATAATTCTGTTTCACAACTATTCTGGATGGATGGCTAGCATATTACAAGAACAATGTGATTTTCTTACAGGTAAGTGCATGCTAAGTGTCCAATCCAATAGTTCTATGAAGTGTTCTTGCCAATTTCCAGTTGAAGATGTAAGAAAACCTCATGATTTGAAATGTTTCCAACTCAAAGCAATCATATTCTAAATCTTACTTCTTGGTATGCCAAGTCTATATACTCTTGAAAATTCTTTACTGTTGTGTACTATCATCAAAGGATAATACAAAATTATCTGTAATGTCTACCTTGAAAAACACGTAAGTATTGTATTTTAAATACAAAAATATAACTTGATTCCACCATGAGTGTTATTAAAATCTTCTACATAAAGATGAAATTGTATTTTATTTTAAGATGTATTCCAACCCATTTCTGTAACAACTGAAAATAGGCTTGTGTGAATTCTTCAACAAACCAATTCTTTCCTAAGTAAAGCTAAAATTACAGAATCAGGTTATATTTCAGTAAAATAAAAGTGTTTTGACATTACTCATGGGCCACATTTTTACGGCAAACAGAAGTTAATATCTCTTCCATGACACATTTGGGTAGTCACTTCTAAGTGGTTCCAGCTTTGAAATCTGAGAAATTTCCAGCTATGAAAAGCAAATACACTGTACTTCTGCTCCTCCTGTCACCCATAAATGTCCATTACTGAGAACAAAATCTTCTCACAGAAACTATTGAATACATGAACTTTTAAAATAATTGCATGGTTTTCCACATGATATAGAAAGAAATAAAACATTGGAGTTTACCAAATACAGACTAACTCCTGCCACAACTTTTAGAAATGTTTTAAATTAGACTTTCCTGCTAAAATTCTCTGTATCAGTTATGCTTCCCCCAGATACAATTTATGGTGATTCTCCTACAAATATACTAGAGTAGTAAGAACGTTGTGAACTAGTATATTAACCCCAGGTAAAACTGTAGATTCTTACTTTAAAAAAAAAACAAACCCAACCAAATCGACTCGTGCATTTGAGACAAGCACTTGCACATTCTTTGAGGTCAATATACTGAGAGCAGAGAAAAAAATACAAATGTAAATCTACATTAACAATAAATTACACAGATGAGAAAGTAACATATTAACTTCATTACTGGAAAATAATTATGAAACAGTGGAGCCTCAGATGCAAGACTGAGGCTTTCCTTAACCCCTTCAAAAAGAGATAATAGATAAAAGGTGGGATAGTGTAGGCACATTTGAACAAGCTGCATCTACATGTGCACCATGGGCCGGATCCAAGTGGACTGAGATTGATGAGAAGAACCTTGGAAAAGTGACTTCTCAGCCAAATGCCACATCACCGGGCCATTCCTACGCTGTTGTGCCAAACACTGCTCTTTTTCTAACAAACTTTCTTTAGTCTTCTCTGTAACACTTCTGGTTGGTCATGTCATAGCCGTCCTAGGAAGGGAGGGAAAAGCAGATGGAAAACTAAGAACAAAGTAGGCTCTTAGATGAAACTTCCTTGGGGAAAGAGACTGAGAGAGGGAGAACAACTGGGAGAGATCAGACAGAAGTTTTTGCCAGGATCTGTGAGTAAATGACATCAGGCATTTATGGAGGTTAAAGGAGTAACAGCCAAATTTCTCTCAACCTTGAGAGAACCCACTAAGGGCTCTGGAGCGGAGTGAAAGGAAGGGCAATCTGTCTAGTATGCTTGCTTGACGTATGTGTGTGTCCTGAACATTGTCTCTGCATAAGCCTCCAAAACCACAGCACTTCAGTATTCAATCTCTTCTTGTGCTGCAGAATTAATGTATGCCTCTGTAGTATTACCTTGGAGGGGACCATGAGCTGATTTTCCAAATATTTCTTAAAAAGTTGTATAACTTCACTGATCTGGAGAGAAAATATTTGTGACGATGAAAGGAACACGTAGTTTCCTGCTCCAGCTCTCAGCTTGTGTTGAAATCTAAATATGAATCTAACCACAAAGTTGTGGCCAAGCTTTGTCTTGGTGTTGAATAGCCGAATTCCATCGAACTTCATAGAGTTGAACCCCACAACACAGCATATAGCTTTTCCAAGTGCTTCTATGCATTTTTGTTTCTTACACTCACCTCAACATCTCCCAGCTAATCTCCCACTCTCCAATTTTCCAGTATAGGTCATTATAGAGACATTTTACTTAAGATGTCTTTCTGTTGTTGGTGGCAATAGGCCAATGAGGACCGGCCAGCAGAGGGTGCTACTTGAATTTGGGAATAAATCATACCAATATCCTTTAAGAATAATCAGATTTCCTTGAGAGTATACAAATCATGGGGGTTATCACCTCCTTCTGTCATCTGCACCAAAAAAACTGAATGATGGTATATTTTTTCCTGAAATGCTTGTTTCAACTGGTAATACGAAAACCTGAGGAGTGATCTAGGTGAAGCTTTGGGCAGATGCACTAACAGCAGTCTAAATGGCAGTAGATACTACTGTTCAGAAATAAGCATTGCATACACAACCCAATGCTCTTGGTTCACTTTGGTAGACTTCTCATTTTATATTCTCTCCACAGATAAGTTGGAAGCTAGGTTTTCACTCCTGTTCAGGCTTTTACCTCTTTGCCTTTTACCAGACCAAACCAATCCGCCTGAAATTTCTTAAGTGTGTTATTCTGCCAAAGTAGAAGTTCAATGGAAAGTTTGAGGTAAATTCAACAAGATGTCTGAGAGACATGAGGGCTCAAAAAAGGAAGCGGTTTCACCTCTTGAAAATTTTCCTAACATTTTCTTTGGCTTGTAATAACTGCAAAATGGCCTGGCTGAGAAACTAGAAATTTGTTTTAATCTTTTGTAGATGGTGATTTCTGTTTCCTTTGGCTTCTCTTGGAGTGCTTCAGGGGGCAATTATTTAGTCACTAAAAGACATTTATGCAAACATTTAGGGTTCCTAAATCCGCATGTCAGCTTTTATGGGGCTTATGAAATCCACAATAGTGGAATGCAGCCTTCCCAGACAGCATAGACTTTTTCACAGTGTAAGTCTTGTGATCCGGACAGGGCAAACTTCCCTTCAGAAAAGACTTCAGTAGATTTCAGTTGCCCTGTGAGAAGTTCTGAATGGTCCCACCCACAGCACCATCAGGTCCCCCAAGACCTGCTTGAGGCCATTCCCATAAAGACATTTTTATTCCTTTTTGTCTCTTCTTAAAGCTCTCCCACTTGTCTCTGTTATCTGCACGTATGTCTGTTGGCAAGATTTGAGGGAGAAGCCATCCTTCACCACTAATCTGAACTGGTTCTGTAAGCTATGCCACTCCCAGTGCATGGCCAGAGGCAGGCCTGAATGTAAAGATTTACCCCAGTGATATCCAGGAAAAAAAATCAACTTTTGCATTCTCACTGGCTGGTAAAATGCCCTGTACTGGCCCTGAGAACTATGTCTTTAAGGGTAGTCAACAGTTTTTCAGTAGGTAGCAAAACTTTCCATGATGAGGTTTGAAGGTGACCATGAAAAGATCCCATGAAGTACTGGCTTGTCAGCAAACCAGGCAAAAGGTTGATAGGCAACACAAAACGCTACAGATTATGAGATCTCAGCACCCTAAGCTTGTAATGTGGGATGCTGCTCATGAGAAATTGTGCAATGTGGAATAGAATGTTTCTCAAAATGGAGAGAGAGGGTGCTAAAGCAGGCAGTTTAAATTGGCAGCTCTTACAAATGCTACTGGTCTTTGAACTGGTCTCATTTTCCAGCACCGCTCATTCTGTCCAGCCTGTCTTTACAACCCCTCCTTTATTTTCTTGGTATTTCAATTCAGGAATAGAGTGGAGTGAAGCTAGTCACAACAAGCCCTCTACAAACACCTCAAAAACAGATTTCAACCTAGCTTTTTCATGTTACCATCAGTAAGTTGGTATCACCACCTGACCCTAGGTTCACACATTTCCCAGTCTTCTTTTCTCTTCCCCTGTACATTTTCCTTCCTGATGTTTTCTATGCCCCATGTGGCTACTTCCATCTGATTCCAAACACTCCATCTGCACTGCTCTTCTCCTACCTGCACCTGTCCTTACCAGTCTTTCTCCTTGTCTTCTGCCAAGCCTCTCCCTCCAATGACCAGTACTGCTCCAGGATGAGATGTGTGTACTTTGCTGGTTTCAGTCTGCTAAATGCAGACCCCAGCCTTGAACACAAGATGGACGCCTGTGTCATCCCTTGAGAAAGCTTTCTCCACATGCTTAAGCATTTGCAGGATTTGGATCTTTGATTCTCAAGCCCTGAGTCAGAGAATGCATCATTCTCTTTGCATGATCAACATCACTTAAGGCAATTACACTCAGAAAATACTACTCAATATGCATATGCCTACATAAAAGCAGCATGACACTGACATTTCAAATGCAGAATTAAACTGATTTGGCCTTTATTTTCTAAGAGTACTTTAGACATTTTAAACAATACAGATCAGGCAAGGAAAAATATTTCAATGATGGGAACTGGAAATTATTTGCAAGTTAAGGCTGTCTTGGCAGTATGAGCAAATTTCCCAGATTTCAGTGGGAATGGAGCAAGGCTATTAAACAATATAATTAAAAAGCCCATTCCAAGAAAACAGTATCTTTAGAGGGTTTTATGGGAGGGTATTGCATGTAAGAGTTTGAGAAAATCTAACTGATCTGATGAAAAGAATCCAGCAATTTGAGTTAAGAATCCAAAAGCAGGTGAAACACTTCCGGAGGAGTTACACTTGCTCTGTATTCAGCCAGGACATTTTCAAACTGTCACATAGAAAAATACAAACTAATTATAATCTTTGCATCAAAGATGAAAACTACCCAATTTATCTGCTTTTGTTTCAACTAACCTACGTTCACTGCACTCTTCATGCAAATGAGCACATTTTTTGCAAATGGAGTAAAATTACTTCACCAATCATCTAGTATTTTATCATCAGAATCTCAGGCTTTAAATTTATTGTTTGTGCTATACCTGTCTGCTAGTCATGGTACAGCACATGGAATACTTGTGGTATCATTATGCTGGCCCTACGAAATTTACCCTAGGGCAGGGTGAGCAGGATCTACACAAGAGTTTTCAGGGGATGCAGAAGGAAATTCTGACCTTTCTTTAACTGGGTGTTTCTGCTGATCTGCAAGATAGGAGAGCACTGTGTGTCACTTATGGTAGCAGACAGTCCCCAGGCATGTCTTCAGAACACGTTTTAAAGCAGAAAAAGCTTTCACCCTCAACTCACCGTCCAAGTCCCAGACAGGGTGTGTGGCACTTCTGGTTCCCTTTCCATTGAGGTGAGTCCAGTGCAGACAGTGTCACATACACTGACAGATGCAGTAATGCAGAAAAGTATGGAAAGTGTGTCTCATTTCTACCCTGCACTTGTACTTGGGAGTCAAAACAGGCAACAGCTGTCCAGACAGAACCAGAAGGATGCTAAGGCAGAGCTGCAG
>JAVSBS010006193.1:106995-117984 GCA_033124195.1 Coracias cyanogaster
CCCCTCCTCGGTCGACACTGCCACTGGAACCTCTGAGCTCTGCTGCAGCTCCTCCTGGCTGGCTCTCCCAAGTGCCTTGTGAAGGCTGGGTTTCTCAGCAACTCCTCGACCCAGAGAAGCAAAACAACACCACCACCAAACAAAGACCCAGTGCATCATTTCAAGTACATTTGATGTCCTTCGCACTCCACGTCCCAGCTGCCCTGCCATTCCACAGGCCGCTGTAGCTGCAGCTGTCCCACCAGAGACTGGCATGCACCGCACATCCCCCTGCAGCCCTGCTGCCAAGTGGCAGAGACATTGCTTACCCTCATTTCCCATGGTCCAGGAGCTCTGCCCTAGCAGCTTGCTGAAGTTATTGTCCATGTGATAAATGACTTGTGGAAAATGGTGATCTGGGCTGCTTCTTCCACGGGTTTTGGAGAACAAGTTGCATATTTCTCTGTAATATGTGTCTGTGTGACAACCTGTCAGCCCGGGGCTGCCCATTTCTGCTAGCAACCATTGTTTTCCAGGCTAATTTGAAGAAGTGGTAGCAGCCTCTGGGACCTCAGTTTGCACTCAGCTTTTTGTTTTGCCTTGCCTAGTGGAAGTCTCCAGGGACTCTCCAGTTTCTAGCAGTGAAGTCATATGCAACGCTCAAGTGTCCTTCATTTTGTGTCCTTTTTTGTGTGATAGTTTGGATTCCTTGGCCCACAAAGTCAGGCCACTACCCCACTTTATAATCTTGAGTGAGTCCTTTGGCTAGCCAAGTGCATTGTTCAAAGAATGATTCTTGATCTTCACTGTGCTTCTTTGGCATGTTTCCTGTGGAAGTAAAACTTATTTTGTAGATCTGTGCCATCCACTGTGCAATTTGCCGCCTTTGATTTCAAACAAACCTGACAGGAGTATACAGGTTTGATGGGAGAGAGGAGGCCTGAGCATTCACAAGCTCTCCTCAACAGGTATGGCACGGGGGTTGGAATTAGATGATCTTTGAGGTCCCTTCCAACCAAAACCATTCTATGATTCTATGATTTCTGTAATGAAATATGTGTGTATGTGATGCATGATACATATGTCACTGTCAAAATGCTCTTGAGAATCAGGTTAGAAATACACAAAGAAAACAGAAAATTTCATTAAAACTAACCAACTGAAAGACAAAAAATGTGTAGAAAAGAAGCTTTCACTACTGTCCATATTCAGAGATTTAATTATTGCTGGGCTAGTGACAGAACTGGGATTAGTGCTTGAGAAGGCAGGCACTGCACGAACAGGTTTATGAATGTGCCCTGTGCAGCTTACCAGGCTAGTACAAGGGCTGGACCTAGCTGGAGGCAATTGTTTATAGCTACCTCAGGAGCAGTTAAGGATATATTACTAATGCTAGGGATCCATACCCACCCCATAAATAACTATGTAACATTGTTTGTGGAATTCATTTTGATCTGGTCATTTATAAGGTATATATTAATGTAATTTTAACCTTTTTCACTATGAAGCAACTGCAAGGTTGTCTCTCCAACTTTGGTATTCTCTGCTTACGTACAACAGTTATACACGTTTTGTTTTTCCTGTAGTTTGAAGTATTCGTGACTATTTTTATGTTATAGAAGCTGACTACACTATAATCACTTCCAAATACTCCCCCTGACAAAGATAAATCAGCCTATGCAGAGCTCTGAGCTGCTATGGCTAAGTTGCTGCCAATATCAAAGCTTGTTTAAAAGTAGCTAGGGGATCTCAGTACTGCTTTGCAGATACAGATGTTTAACATTTCATTACCAAAGTTTTATGCTAGCCTCCTCTACATGACTGAACTGAAACCTTTTTTATATACTTAATGCTGCAAAATCAACTATTGTTGAAATAAGGCTATCTTCTGTATATCTTCTCCTGGGCTGGCAGGTGTTGCTGGCATATACAGTGACTTAGTTTACCCCTCCTCTTGCAATCACTTAAACTTCTAGAGCATTTCAGCCCTACCAGGGCTTCTAGAAGGTCCAGCAGTCTGCAGCTCTTCTTTCTTTTACTGTCAGTGCCTTGCGTGGTTGAGTAACTACTCAGAGCTGAGGACTGTAACCAGTCTTTTTCTAGATGGTCAGCCCTACAGAGCACTGTCCTTGCAGGATGCTGTTGGATGGAGAGAATGGCCTGGAAAAGCCCAGACCCACTCAATGCCCTGGCTGGCATGGATCATGAAGCTGTTGCAACTGTGTTCCTTTTTATAGTACTCAGCTGTGCTTTTGCTGTTTTCGTGCACTAAACACCTGCACTTCTCAAGCCAGAAGCTTTCATTGATACTTACAGATAGTAATAAAAGCACTGAATGATGTTTTCCTTTGAAAGAGAATCTCCCTGGTCATATATCAGCAAAGAAAGCTCAGAAGATCACATTGTTTTCATGTTTATACAGCCTAGGAAATACTTACTGGAATGCTATCCCAGACTGCATAGAAAGAAGCATGACCAGCAGGTCAAGGGAAGTGATTCTCCCCCTCTGCTCCGCTCTCCATCCGGAGTATTGCATCCAGTTCTGGGGTCCCCAGCAAGACATGGGCCTGTTAGAGGAGGTTCACAGGAGGCCTACAAAAATTGCAAAAGGGCTGGTACATCTCTCCTATGAAGAAAGGCTGACAGAGTTCGGATTGCTCAGCCTGAAGAAGAGAGGGCTCCAGGGAAATCTTATCATTGCCCTTCAGTACTTAAAGGGGTCTTATATAAAGATGGAGAGAGACTTTTCATCAAGGCCTATAGTGACAGGACAAGGGGCAACAGCGTTAAGCTGAAAAAAGGTAAGTTTAGATTGAATATGATTTGTGGACTGCCCCTGCTGTATCCTGCAAAAATTCACAAATATTTTTAAAAGGAAGGTATATTTAAGTGTCAGTTTTGATCCCTGCTCCTTACTCACGGGGCACATAAAGGTTAGACGCAGGAAAAGCGCTGGCTGCCAGCTTAGGTCCAGGAGTGAAATCTTTATCACAATGTATCTTCAGCGAAGAGCCAGGTACTTCTGAATGAGATTCAAAACAGCCAGCGTTTGGACCTGCCTAAAATCAGTACGTTCAGTAGGCAGCTGCTGAAACCTACTTATTATGGAGCACTAAGGGCAGAAGACAGTCTGAAACCCACAGCTAGCATACATTTGCAGGTAGTTGTCTCTGCCCGCTGCTGCTGCCTAGCCTGCAAACGGCTCTTGAGAAAGCTGAAAGGCAAAACTCCTTCAAAGAACCAAACTGCTCTCCTTAAGACAACTGATCACCACACTGCTTTTTTGTTCGTTGTTGGGGGTTTTTTTTGTTTCCTGGGTGTTGTGTTTTTTTTCCAAATATACAATTCCAATGTATATTTTTTGTTTGTTGTTGGGGTTTTTTTTTTGTTTTCTGGGTGTTGTGCTTTTTTTCCCAAATATACAATTCCAATGGTAAGAGAATGTAATTATTTTACCTTCTTAGCCTGAGGTGTTCAAACCCTTCCCCCTCAGAAAAAAGCTTGAATATCAGCAAGGCATAGGAATAAAACTTTCCACTAACTCACCCCACTGAAACTGAGCTGCAGAACAGCAAAAATTTCAGGAGTCGCTGGCTCAAAGCTGCTTGTTCCTGTCAAGATCAGGGCAGCTCTGGGCATGTACAGAGAAAGCCTGTGCTCTGCATGTGCAGAGATACAGCCCCGGGGGCCTGAGAGATGGTAAAATTAAAAGTGATGTCTAAAGTGGGAAATTTCATCCAGGATTTTGCTGCTAGAAGGATCACAGCCCTGTGGTTTTATGCTTGTGCTGGATGGTGCTTCCACACTTCACACTTGTAGAACCAGCACTGGAGCTCCAAGACTCATAACCTTTCACTGCGGTACAATGTTAGCAGAAAGCATCTGCCAGCTCCACTCTTTGCCCCTGTGCTCATTCTTTGCCTTTGTGATCTCTTGCACCCTGCCTTTGAGAAAGGGATGCCCTCTTTCTCTCTCTTCTACCTCTGGTCCACATTATGTCTTCATGGTGATACTATAATGTGAATTATAAAGTAAAATGCAGGCTCTGCTTGTGCTGCTGAGGTCAGTGAAGCTGAATCTATTTACAGAAGCTGGGAAACTGCACAGATTTATTTGTTTTCTTCTTTGCTTGAGAAATCCGAACCTTTCATTTTCTGTTGCATAAAAAAACACTCCATAATGACTATTTTGGTGGATCATTTCCCATCCACTCTGGGTTGTCCTTTTCTCTTTCTGAATTTATACTGAAGTGTGGACAAAATCTTTTTTTAAATGCTATATTTGCCTGGGAGTTGCATCATGACAAAAAAGAAGGAAAAAGCCACCACAGCTTTTTATTTAACTTTTCACTTTTTTTAAGTCCTCAGGTATTTCTTGAGGATGAATAGGAAACATTCCAGGACCATCACAGCATTGTGTCTGTGTAAACTTATACAGGATATTTCATCAGAATTTGATAGCTTTTTTATTTTTACCCTGATAAATGAAACTACTATAAGCCTGAGATGATGGAAAACTTTTTGGGATGTTTGACTTCCTTGGAAACAGAGGCATGTAGGTTGAGATAAATCAGTTTCTAGCTTTGATTTGTGTACCTGAAAGGCTGTATTACTATTACTGCACACAATATATTAGAAGTCTAATTAGTCACTGCCAAGCATAGTGATTCACAAATCTATCCCTGCTCAGAGACTACTTAAGTGCATGCTTCTATGAACCTAAATAAATTCTTCCATATTTTTCAAGCAAGAGGCCATATTTTCAAGAAAAGTGATGTGTTAAGATATCATACATAGTTTACACTACTTTAGAACAGCTATAAAATCACAGCACAGTAAAATATCAGACCTGGCAACTCAGACATCTGAACAGCATGTCCTATTTACGTAGACTGGGTGATAATGCTGACATTTTAATTGCTCCTTCAAGCTGTCTCATCTTATACTCAAGAGCTCATTATTTTTGCAGTCACTTACGGCTACTGTGTTTGTTCTAGAATCCAAAATTCACCTCCTAATCTGTCCAGGTACCCAAACTTTCTGTTCTCTACTTCCCTTTCTTCATCCTTAGTCTCTTATCAGTTAGGTACTCAATGCATGTGCAATAACAACATTTGGAACATACCACAAATTTAATATGAAGCACTAAAAATATGGAAGTTTCTAAAATATTCCATGAATACATTTTTTCCCTATAGAATTTGTTTTAATCTGTTTGGGATGATAATTTACATATATACTACATAGATGTAGTGCTCAGGGATATGGTTTAGTCAAGGACTTGTCAGTGTTAGGTTAATGATTGGACTCAATGATCTTAAAGGTCTTTTCCAATCTGGGCAGTTCTGCGATTGTGTGATGTGGTCAACCTCCATTCTCCGAGTACACCTTTTAATACTTAAACTAGCATAGTACTTAACAAATATGTTTAAAAATGTAAATCTACTGCTGACTACCAGAGGCATATAACTCCTCTGGCAAATAACATGAACTGCATTCTTGCATCTTTTTCTACATGTCACCCATCTGAAAAAAGGCCACCAACTGCAGGCAGTATTGCAGAATAACAGGAAATTTTAAAAGTATGAACAACTGAAGAAAACAAACATTACAATCAGTTTTGCCCATAAACTTGGGCTCCCAGCAGAATTATTTCTATATTAATTGCTATCATGAATACCTTGGATGAAATGTTGAGATCTTCAAATAAACTCTATCTTGATTTTAACAATGACTGACTCAATAGGGAGAGTCTGACCAAGTCTGAACCTTCAGAATCATTGTACAGGTCAGGGCTTTTATGTATATTATTGTTCGGAACTCGAAAGGCAGACATTGTGCTTTATATGATGAGAAAAACAACTCAATAAAAATAAATTATATGAAGCAATTTTGAATGCATCAAACTTGTGTTATGTGACTCAGGGAGAGATTTTAGGTCCAAATTACACAGAGTATACAAAGTTGTATGATGCTTTTGCTCCATTCATATATTTATCTGATTACTCCACTTCTAAACCTCATATTTTAAAATGTACAAAACATGAACTTGCTTCTGTTTTTATTTTTATGGATTTTTCTGTATTTATTTTATATTTTAAACTGTTTTTAACCTCTTCAACTTCTTATTCTATAAGGACTTTGTTGTCAAATCTCCACATAAACATAGTTTCCCTATTGTGTGCACAGTAGGATTGTGCAATTTCTAAACTATAATCAAATGTGAAATCTTCTTTTTTCACTTAAAACAATACACTGTTTTTAAATAGAGCATTTTCATGAAGCTATGAATAACTCTGCCCCACACAGATTTTGAGAGAAAATATATCATTATCTCCATCAAAGGTCAACCGCAGATTATAACCCTGTTTTTGCTTGTCATGATGAATGCCTTTTCTGTGAACAAAGATAAGATATGGCAAGAAATGTGTGAGAACAGAATCTTAAGCAGAATACATCGTCTTGGGTCCAAGAACCTTTTTCCATTATTTTGTATTATGTTAGTTGCCTAATACTGAGTTACCACACTTCAGATTAGTTTACTTATACTCTTTTTCTTTCAAAGGCATCAAGGGGAGCTCTATGCATCAATTAAAGCTTATGGATACCAATCCTCAGCTTCTGTGACTTCCAAGGCACTCAGAAAACAATTGCCAAGGGAAGACTGTTACCAAAACACTGATGGAAAAACATACCAAGAAAGTCTGAGAACCAGCCACATTAATTTGGGGGCTGTGGGATGCAATTATAGAGCAGGGTTGCTGAAATGGATGTAGGTTTAGAGCCCAAATGTAAATGGTAACATTCCTTGAGAAAGAAAACCATCTCTAGGCTGGACGCATGCAGCAGAGCAGGAGCAAAACCACATGGCAAGAATCTGGAACAGGCAGTGGTTTGCTCCCATTATAGTGAAGTACAGGGAAAGGCTCCAAGGAATAATCAAACCAGACAGGAATGGGGTAAGGTGAAGGAGACATGAGCTGAAGTACTCTGTGACCAGACTTTAGCTCATCACGTATAAAAGCCAAATATTGCCTTAGACAGCTTAACTCCCATTCCGTATTTTGAAAGTTCTTTCTACAGTGCTACAAGACAGAACTCATGTCCAGCAGCCAGTGGACATACATCTTGCATATGCAACTGTGAAGCTGTGGTACAAGGGACTGCAGGATCATTTAGGGTGCATCCACAGAAATAGAGGTCCACAAACACACACCTTGTTTTTCAGGCCACTTAGCAGAGGCTCACTTTCTAGTTAGGAGGCAGAGGGGAGTAGTAGGCTTCTGCAGATTTTTTTATTAGAGGAGGTATCATCAAACTTAAAAGTTTTAAGACCAGGGTACGCAAGTGTTAAAGAAAAAAAAAAGGAAGATACAATGCAATATCTCTCACACATGCACCTATATAATATATGCACCAAATTCTTCAGACCACAGTATTTTGCCAATGGGCAAAATTCTTTATGAATTAGTCCCTCTTCACACACTTTTTCATATGAAGGTAGCACACAGGTCTAGTATTCAGACTTGTCTATTTCTAAAATGTATTTTGGTTTGTTAAAGAAAAAAAAAAAAGAAGAAGAAAATAGACTTGTCTCAATTAGCTGAACCCTGAATCATACAATCAGTTCATTCTTCTGTCTCGTTATAATACAGCTCCTAAGTAGGTGAAGAAAGAACTGCACAGTTTTTACACAGGCAAAACTTACCGGAACAATAGGGGAAATGTGGCACAAAAAAAAAAAAGAAATCCACTGGATTAGCAGCAAAAGCAGTATTATGCAACAGCTACTTATTATTATAGAAAAAAGCGATGGTCCTGCTGCAGAGCACGGCTTTGAGAAGATTTTGATTTCCTGACTTGAAACAAAATCCAGCAGTTTGCCCACTTTGTTACATTTCTCTTGCTCCATGAGATCTTGCAACTCCACTGCTATTATTCACTTATTGATTGTCCTGTAAGAAGGATCCCAGAACAGAGAGGTAAACAATTCTTAGTATTCAGTTTGTCTACAGGCATATAAGGGTATGTGGAGAGGGGAGGATGGCACTGTGGAGTGTCTCCACCTGCACTGACATTAATAAGACTGATGATGTTTCCTGCACTAGGAAGAAATGCATTCTTTAAAAAGGAAAAAAAAAACAAACCAACTTATCATTGGTTGGAGAGAGGTTGAGCCAGTAACAGTGTCATGGCGTGATTGATTTGTTTGTTCTAACGCAGCCTGTGCAATATCAATGAATTGAGAAAATCCACATGAAGGGAGAAAGATTAGGTAATACTGATTGAATTTCTCCATGTTTCTTTTTTTTTTTTCTCCCAAAACCAACATTTTCATTGGAATAAGACACACTTATCAGATTATAGAAGGGGGATACATTTTCCTGGTAATGAGGATGTTCTTGTGGTTAAAGCATGAGACTGGTAATAGGAGTTTTCTGTTCTATTCTCAGATATTTGTCACATCAGGTCACATTCACCTCTGGCTATCACAGCAGCTCCCACTGAATTAAAGGAAAGCTCTATCTGTTTAAGCCAGGTGTTCTGTTTCTGCCTGGGAATGACACAGATATTACTCAGTGACTCTCCTTTCCCAAGCATGTTTATGAAGATAATGTTCACTCACATCTTTGAGCATCCTGAGGTGCTGCTGGAACACCAAGCATTTTTATTACTTACCATTAAGTTGCAATCAGCAGTTCAAAAAGGCCCAGTTGGCATCAGGCATTTCATTTTTCAGTTTTATTAGGGGCCATCCTTATGATTCATTACAGAAGTGCACTTGTTCTGTGTCTGGCACCTTCTCTACTAACCCTAGAATGGCAACAGGACATTGTTCCTCTAGCCTTTAAAAAGGAGGATTATTTATGTTCACAGGTCATGAACAATTTTGGAAACTACAGGTAATTCAACTCCTCTTTCTCTTTCCATACTGACTTAGGCCTCCCCAGCTGTGAACTGCCATCAAAAGTAGTAGCTCAAGTTTTTCAGTACATCCATTTTCATCAGAGCTTAGTTTAAAGAAGCTAAATTCATGCTATTATTACATGTCTTCTCCTGTTCTGCAGATTTTAAAAACTCCAATTCTATCACATTTTCCTTGTATAATTCTTTCCCTAGAGCCCTTTCTGAGTATAGTGCATTGATGGGTAGACACGTAGGTGTGTGAAAGTGAAGGGTATCCAGTCCGGGGGGTAACAGTGACAATAAGCTACTGGATCCACCTTTTAGGGGGTCAGGATAGCATGCTACCCCAAGATATTCCTGGGCTGATGGTACGTAGCTTTTAGTGTTTATTCTACCCCTCAATTTCTCTACCACTCTTATGATTGTTTCAGGGGACTGGCTTGAGCTCATTCTGCAGTAGGTAACCCATTAATGGGGGCACAAAATGAATTGAAGTTACTGAGTGTTCATTTTGAGGTGCTTTTACCATGATTCTCCAGCTTTCACTTAAACTGCTTGAATTTGTGGTGAACATACATTGCTATTTGAGGGCAGCTCTGCTAACATTTTCCATCACATGACATTGTGGAGAAAATTGCAAATCCCATGAAAAACAGAAAAAAAAAAATCAACCAAAAACCACCCTACAGACTTGTGTTCAAGGATTTGATTTGTTTGCTGCAGTCTTCAAAGTATTATCTTGCTAGGAAAGTGAGAATTTGATAATATGGACAAGGTCATGGGAAACGTGTCTTATTTTGGAGGTACTCACTGAATACAATTGTTGAAGTACTACTCCTATTCAGCAAAACACTTATGTTTACCTTTTCTTATCATCTTCTGAAGCCGGCAGGCTGGAAAAAAACATTCATGCCACAAAGATCTCCACTGAAGTTAGCAGCCATGCATGAGTATCTCTGAACTGAGTTGACCTCAGAACTGGTCATTTTTATCCTGTAATAATTTCATGAGAAGCCTTATAATTAGATTTTAGTATGTGTGCCTAGCTCCATTCCCCTAAAAGATACTCAGAGCCATCCTGACATTGCACAGAATAAGAAAATAGACTATATTAAACAAGAATCCCAATTTTCTTACTGCCCTGAGTGCTGAGAGCAAGTTCCTGCCTGGAATAGGTTATATGTCCAAGCGTTCCGCAGTTTCTGGCCCGACCCAGGTCACCTTAGATCTGCCAAGCCCTCCCTGAGGTGGCAGGTTTGGCTGCCCCAATGGTGCCTTCCTAATCATGACAGCTGGGCTGCATACTAACAGCACATCCCCTGTCCTGTGAGAGCCTTAAGAAGGGTTTCAGAAAAGGAGGCTGCATTAACAAATCAGACTCCCTAACCTTACCTGTACCCTAATCTCTGATTAATCACTCCAGATGAAAACCTCATAAAATCAGCCAGTAATAAATAAACTGTAACAGTGTGGTCATTTCAATAAATGAAATAGAAACATGTAAAGCACTGTAAATTAATCCCACAAAAAAATACACAGATCAGTGAACACAGAAACTAATCCCAGCCTCTTCCTTACATAGTTCCCATTAAATCTTTGCAGACTGCTTCCTTAAGAGCATTAAACCCTTTACAAACATAACTCATTTGGAAAGCAGTTTAACTAGTTTCTCTACTGCTTAAAACATTAAAGAAAGTGTGGCAATGACAGTATTGTATGCTGATTGAAAATCAAGCCTTGTCTACAAACTGCAGTCACTTTTGATTGGCTACAGGGAATGTATCTATGCTCAGCTTTTTGCATGCCCATGCTGGGTAGGGGAAAGCATAGATGGCCACTTGTGTTCCTTTTAGCTTCCCATTGGAAGGAGAGAGATTGAGCCAGTTACAGTGCCATGGTGTGATTGACTTGTTTGTTTAAGTATGTTGGATAGTCCCTGCAGATCCCCAGGTAGCCTCCTTCACTCCAGTAGAAAGTGTGGATTGCAACCTACTAAAAAACAGTGAGATTTGTGCTTCTGAATAATTTTGTCTTATTTTTTATTATAGTGTTTAATATCCCACCCTGAATGCGGAGCACGAATCAGAGTCCTTAGCTATTTTTT
>JAVSBS010006193.1:144029-160660 GCA_033124195.1 Coracias cyanogaster
TTATTTTGTTTGTTTGTTTTGGTTTTGGTTTTAAGTAAAGCATTTTAATTAGATAGTGGGCTGCATGGGCTAAGTATCTGCCAAAGGAGACATGTTCTTTATTACACAACATGGGGATTACCATCCTACACTGCTGAATGCACTGAAAATATAATATAATATAATATAATATAATATAATATAATATAATATAATATAATATAAACATCCATAGGATAAGTAAATACCGTAAACTTATCTATTTTTTTACCAGCTCCAGCTCATACCATGTCAATGTACTGTGTCTTGGAAAGCCAAAATTCAGTTCTATTGATTGCCCTGAGGAAACAGGATAGTATTTTTTCCTAGTCTAGGTTACCAGGAGGTTATAATACATGCTGTACTCCAGAGAACACAGCAAATGCCCTTCTTCCTATTCTATCATCTGATCCTCTAATAACAGAAAAAGAAACAGGACTTTGAAAATAGAAAAAAGAAATGAAAAATCTATATCCGATACACACATACATTATACAAAAATATTCATGCACATGTATACATATATGAATACTCATGCACACTCCTATGATACAAAGAAAGATCAGATACAGATTCAGATACTCAAACACACAATTCATTACCTTTATAAAAGAGCCAAATATAAGTAACTGATTTACCTCATTAATATTAAAATGCTACATTTTCCATACAGTGATCCACAAGCTCCCTTAAAGGACATGCTGTTGATGTAGCATCAATCCTTTCCATCTACTATTTTCCTTACCATTTAGAGTTATATTTGGGGGCATAGCTGATAAGGACTTGTATGAAGAATGCACAGTGGTAATCTGTGGTAATGATTGTTGCTTGACTTAAAGAGGAGTAGCCTTTTAAGGTCAACATCAGTTCCATGTTTGGATTGTTTCTACTATTTGGAAGGGCTTGCAATGTTTTAAATTACTAAGTAATGTGAAAATACATTACTGACACAAGACTGTTGTCTATGTAAATATTTTATGGGTAGAGTCACCCGCCATTGGTTAATAAGGTAACATAGATTCAAAGCTATTTATGTTGACTCATATTTTTAAGATGAGGAATTTAAAAACAAGAAAATGTTACAGAGTTGATCAGGATATAAGACAGTGGCTCACAGACAGACTGTTTGTGTCTTGCCTGTCATGAATAGCTCTTTTAAATTACTTCTTGAAAAGAGATGGAACATTGTCTATGTGAAATGTATTAAATACATACAACAGTGAGACACCTAATGAACCTAAGTTAAATAGCTATAATTCTTGTTTTTGCGGAGATGAAAGAAAAAGATCCTGATAGGCTTAGCTTCTCCTGGGTCAAGTATTCTCATAAAAACAGAAAGTATCATCTCCCATGAGTCCATGACATCAAATACAATAGGAAACATATCCATCATAAGTGTACATGAATGCTCTCACCCTGGGATTAATAGTATGACTGGGGAGTGAGTGCAGCTCACGGGCTCAACCTGCAAGAGCCTTCCCCTTGCTCCTCTCTGACTTGCTTTCATTCACAGGCAACCATGTTGAATCGCTCAGTTGGGACCTATTTCCTGACCAGGCTGGTGCAGGTGGTCTTTCTCACTGCTCTTGTCTGATCTTCACTGCACAGACCAAACAAAAGTGCATCTTATGCTGCTTCTCTGTCACTATGGAAGGGTCCCACAGTTCACGAAACAGGGAGATGGAGGATGTGGAGATGTTGTGCAGGGGCTGCAATATGATGGCTTGCATTGTGCGGAGCCCATCAGAGACACAGCATGACACAGTGGCTGGCAAGCTTCTTGAAGCCTTCTTCCTCTGCACAGTTACATCAAGAAAGAGGAATTCTGTACCACATTTTCTTTTGAGCAATGCCTCAGAAGCCTGTCTTAGTCTTTTCCAAGAGACTTGGGGGTAATGAAACACATACAGGCATTACTGATTATACAGAGTGGCACAATTATGATCTCCTGTGTGTTGTTTCTTTGTGTCTTTCCAGTTTATTGTAAGGTAAACGTTTCCAAAAGCTGATCACAAATTTCATAAGGGCCAGAAGGCTTTGACCAAAAGTCTCTCCTGAACACTCTGGCCAAACAACATACATGTCTTTGCTTAAATACTGGACCATATGGCCCAATTAATATGCATTTGAAGTATTCATAACTCAGCTAGTTCCAGGGAGGTCCTCAGGCAGCATTTTAATTTCATTTTACAAGATGGTCTCCTGCAGTTTTACTGTGTTTCATTACCTTTTAGACAAAAAAGTCTTATGTTCACATACATTGTGCATACTAAGGCAGGGTGAGAACTATTCAAGAAGAAGATGTTCCATAGTATTGACTGTTTCACAGGGGTAAGTGTATGGAGACAGATCACGCTCATGTTTAGAATAATCTGGCAACTTGATACACTAGGATTTAAGCCACAGGATATCCAGGCATCATCCAGACCCAGGCTAGAACTAGAGGTTCCTATTCTTTTACCACTGAGAGCTCATGGCTGAATGTCCTCACCCTTGTACAGCTGGTACCAAGCTGATTTGCAAATGCTTGCAAGAGCCTCAAGTAGTTCACCCAGCCCTCCCTTACAGCCAGGAAAATACTTTTAGTGTGTGTCAGCACTTTCAAGACATTTATCATACAAATCCAACAGTTAGAACTATATATTTAGGTGCCGCTTGTAGCAGGCTCCATTGTTTATCCACACTTGAATACAGAGCAAAAGTGTTACCTTACCTTTGAATTTGAAAGAAGATGGCTATAACACCACATTTTCACTCCAGAAGATATATCTAAGGAAGAGCTGTGGAGAGCCAAAAATTGTGTGGAAATGTAAGACAGCAATTGCAGTGAATGGGTTTCAGAATCTGTAAGGGAGATATGTATGTTTTCCAGAGAGGTCAGGGTATGCCCTGGCCTATGTCCTTGCTGACCTGTTCCTAGGAAGAGAAATCATACAGGAGTGAGATGTCTGACTGTGCTGGGTGGCACCATGTGTCACTCCCCACAGGCCAGATCAGAGCTGCATAAGCAGTGGAACTATTTTCATTAAAGTTTAGACAGACGGTCTGAACTTACGATAGGCATCTTCACACCCTCACACATGACTGTCACACATGCACACAATTGCAGAGGCACAGACACACTCACCCACCCTGAAGCAGTTGAAGACAAAAACAAAAAACCCAAACAAAAACCCAACCCTTATGTTCACAGTTTGGTGCTGTGAAACCTCACATGGGAATGATCTGTTTCTGGGCTGCTAAAATAAAATCCTGAGAAATGAATTTAATGTGTGAAATAGCATACATGGGCAACACTCCCGTCCCACTCCTCAAAATAACCACCATGCTCCCCATGTACACTCAATTGATCTTCCCGTTTGAGGCCACAGCCCAGTGGAGCCTCATCCCTTCCACCCTTCATCCCCCCTTCAGATTACGCAATAGGTTATATGCAATGTGTGATATTTGGAAGCCACATCCTGCTGTAGGCTGGGTTAGCTGCACTTCCTAAAACAACACTTGCGGATGACTCTGCTTCCAGTAAGTAGAGTCGATGTGCTTGACGTGGCTTAATCGGTGCCATCTTTGTCCTACTAACAAGTGTCAGCTTTCTTCACTTGATGCATCAAGCGGTGATGTTCTGCAGGTTATAGTGCCCATATGCATTAAAGCCTTTTGTATATGTTGCTGCCTGATTAGACAGGAAATAGTGCATGGCAGCAGGGGATAATTCACGTGAGTAAAGTTACTTGCATGCATATGCATGTGCAAAACACGGGCTACAGATGTGAAATACATCTTTTTCTAATCCCTGAGCTGTTCTCTGTGTGTATGTCTATATACACATTGCATGACTATTGCTTTTTATTACTTTTAAAACTTAAAAATAAAATTGGCTTGAATTTAGTTTGAGGATTGGCACAGATCCAGGACAATTCTTGTTTTAACTGAAACAGTTTGCCCATTGCTAATTTTAACACAAGTGATTTATTTTATTAACAGGGATTCAAATAGTAAGCACACTCTCACTTCCTACCAGGAAGCCTTGGAAGCCTAGCACAAAGCCTTGGAAACAGCAATGCCACAGACACAGGAAGATGCTCTCTTTGTCTGGGAAAAGATGTTTTTGACAGATGCCTGATTTTCATACCTGCCTTTGCTACCTACGCGGGAGGGAGGGAGCTAAAACCCTCACGCTCCCTGATGCCTACAAGGACATAACTGAGTGAGACACTGAGTCTAATTATTCCAGCCTTTCATTCCCTTTAACTTCAGTGAATAGAGGACCTGGCTCCACTACGGCAGATGATGAGACTGCAAGCACTATAGCTTCAACTAGGAGCAAGAAGGGGAAAAAGCGAGGGGTAATTGCTATGAATAGACAATGGAGTCACTGAGAGACCTTTAACCTGTTTATCTTTCCTTAGTAAATTTTTTTGCAGTCTATGAAAGAATGACTCTGTTATTCTTCACCAAGCTTCGGCACATGACCCAGCTTTTTCTACCATTCAAGGAATGTAATTTAAACTAGATTTAGACTCCTCTATGTTGCTGAGAGCGATGCCCACTGGAATGTTCAGCTTATGTGGAATTGTTTGGTTCAGTTTAAATAAATAAATAGCATTAAAATCTAATCATGGAAAGTGTAGCTATTAAAAATAGACTGAGGTAGCACTCACCCAAAGTGTTGAGAAAAGGTATGTGCAGGAGGGATTCTGAGAGCCAATTCATCAAGTGCAGGAGCAACCAGACAACCAATGCTGGCGAGGTTTCAGGCACGTAGGCATCACAGCTGAGTCTCCCCACCCTGCAGCAGGAGTCCTCAGCAGGAGTTAGACCTGTTGCCTTTTTTTTTTGCAGTTCAGCCACCTGCTTTCCCTTCAATCAGATTCTCTATGAGGATACAAGATCTTCATCAAACTACCTGTGGTGTGCCTGGCACCCAGCTGAAAACCACAATGTGCAACATTTCTCCACCTATGAAGCAGCTCTTTAAAAATGAAGCAATATTAGAAAGGCTTTTACTTGTTTGTTTGTTTGTTTATAGCTTTTGATGCTGAGTTTTATTTGTCTGTGTCACAGTGAAATTTCTGTAAGCAAAAGATGTCATGAATCCAGATGGCAAAGACCATTTCTGTCTCAAATTGTTTCACCTTGTTCCCCTTTCTGCTTACTTCCAGTCATTAGCCTTAAATATGACACTGTTATCATTCCTGATTAGGACATATAAGTTAATCAGGGCATTTAATGAAAAAAATACTTGCAGGACATTTTATATATCAGGTTCCATGATCAGGTTGGGTCTTCAGTATTTATGAACATTCATGAATGGAAAAGAATATTCCCTCTGGTGTAACATATTTTGGATTTTCCAGGATGCATCATGGGAACAGACAAGCAGACAAGAAGGCTGGCTATGGTGAATCATGGGACCTTTAAAGCAGACTGGAATCCAGCCAGAATAACCTAGTCCAGACAGAAAATGTATGGCAGTTTTACGTTTTTCAGGAGTGACTAAAGGAAGTAAAAAATGTATGAGGAATATGTATACTTATGACGATCGTTGCCTAAAGAAAGCTACATAAGACTTCCGGTTCATTTACTTGTAAATTTATTAATGGATCCAAGAGCATTCAGATGCCAAAAGAATAACTTCTCTGACACTCTAAAAGGTTCTAAAAACCTGCAAAATGCATCTTCCTCTTTTGCCCAATACATCTGATCATTAACAGATCAATTACTGGATTTGCATGCATGCTGCCAATGGCCTATTTACATTTGACAGTGAATGCCTGAAAAGCTCACAGTTTGAAAAGCTTGTCTGAGTATGGCCCAGAGCAATGGAAAACAGAACAAAGAAGAGAAGAGCTAGTGGCATTTAAAGGGAAGATTCCACTGAGCACAAATGAGATCCAGGAGCGTAAGTAAAACCCAAGAGAAGGAGCAGCATGAAAGAAGACTCTAGGCAGGTCTGCTGTGCACAGCCTGGTGCTGTTCTCTGAACTTGCCCATCTCTGAGCCAGCAGTAGCCTAAGCCAATGCCTCCTGGTGACTCAGGGCAGCAGGGTGTGACAGCTCCGGAAGCGGTGCAGCCACACTGCTGTGGCACTCAGCCCCAGCTAGTAACATCACCTTCTCTGTTCTGAGTTACTGAGTCAGCCACAGCATTTCTAGGATGTGGAAATATTGCCCCCAGTCCTAGGGCAGGCTATATCTCTGGGTAGTTGTACCAAGCTCAGCCATGCAGGGTATACCTGACCACTGAGTGAGAAAAAAAAAAGGAAGCAATGACAGATAAATAATGAGCAAAGCAAGGCCAAACAGGGGTCCAACATGGAGCAATAGCAGGAAAACACAGCTGTATAAATAGTTTTGAAAATGAGAAGTCTGAAACTGGAAACAAAAAGAAGAATAAATTTCCTCCTCATACCCTTGAACTGGATAACATGCCTCAGCGTGGATGTATACTGCATGGCAGAACTGTGAAGCAAACCACATTTATCTGCTGAGATATGTATTCATCATATGTTTCAAAAGAGTGCACTGTCAGGCCCAGAGAAACTCCATGAGTTCCTGAAGCCCTCAAGCTCAGGTTGCAGGTAGGAAGATCACAGAACAGCTACTGTAGTGCAACTCTTTTTTCTCAAACATCCGTTTCCTGGTTGTCAACTTTTTTTCCTACAGCACCTCTCATGTGGCTGTGCCCAGTCACTCCCTTTCCTTCCCCATCTGAGGAGCTCCACCACTGTAAAAATAGCTGGTGTGGAAGGCTAAATTGTCTTGCTTGGAGAACTGAGGCAGTTGTGATTGCTTGAAATGTGAAAGGACTGCCCAAATGATTCACCTTGCTGCTCTTCCCTGGCTCTGTTCATGATTTGCTGATTTTCCAAAACTTTATTTCTTATTTGCAGATAGCTAGTTGTTACGGCTGTGCTGATGAAACTGTCCCGACGCACCATGGCAAAGAGAAAAGGAAGCTTTAGGAGGTACCTCTCATACTCTTGAGGTCATCTGCTGACTTTTCTTTAACTAGTCCAGAAGTAGCTAAAATTATGCTGAATATAACACACGGAAAGAATATATTTCACCTGAACCAAATGGAATAAACAGTAAAAACAAAAGCAAAGAGGCTGAGTCCAAACCATCGCTCATCAGTCAAAACCTCATTCTGACATACAGTTATATTTATGGTTTTGTGTGATATTTAAATATAACAGGGAAGAATACCAATTTAAAAAAAAACCAACAACACTGATATTAAAATGGAGCAAAAATCAAGGCATGTAGACACACATGTCCATTAACTGCATAGGATGCAGAGTTACTTCCTCTTGATCACAACTTTTGAAATCTAGTCCCAAGATTATTCTTCAGATGACCATTAACATATGATTTGCCTTATTAAATGTCTATACAAAAAAATTGTTTGGAAAAGGCAAATGAAGGACATCAGCCGTTCTGATGAGAAAATACATGCTAGTTAGTGTACAAGTCTGGGGAAGATAGAGATTATTAAATTTCAGAAATACTCCAAGTTTTCTTTATCCAAAATGTTCTGCTCCTCTGTACAGTTACATTTGCTGGATAAAACAGTCTGCTACTGGTCTTTTTTTCCTTCTGTTTTCTTAATGGTGTCGTTTTGAAAAGGCTATTTGCAAACTTAAGTTAGGACGATAATCTCCAGCAAACGCCAAAGTGGTTTAAAGAGCAAGCTTCCAAACATTCACAAGGACCTGTTGTAAGCATGCTGGAAATACTTGGAAAATACTGTAATCTTTAAATTGTGCTCATCTGGTTTGTCATTTACCAGTTGTGTACTCCAGGTAAGTTGCTCCCCTGGAATCTCACTAAAGTCCGTAGAAACCTATTTAATGTTATATTTAGTATGTCTGCACCCCTTTTGACTACAACAAATAAAAGATTTTTTAATAAAAAACAGATGGATGTATCCTAGCCACATGAAGATGAAAAATCCATGTACTGAGGTAATCTACTTGTGATCTGCTGCCAGCTTGACTGAGACATAGTTCAAGGTAAAATGTGTTTAGAGATCTGAAGTAGTAGATTACCAACAAAGAAAACATTCCTGTTTCCTTATCTTAGGGAGACTGGCTTCCTCCTAGTTGTGGATCCTCCTCCTGCGTGAAGTGCTAAAATGCACTTGTTCAGCATTTTCAATTTCATCTTGTAGTGATAATAGAGGTTATGTATAATCTCTGTGGCTGTTCAGATTCCCCTTTTGGCTCCCACAGTGGGTAGTACTGGAGTTCATGCAGTATCACAAGAGTGAATTCATAGCACACTAATTACATAGGGTTTTCAAAGTACTTTGAAGATGAAAAGTGCTGTATCAGTGCAACTCCAGATATTTTTATTATTATTTATAAAGCATACATAATCATCAGTGGAAGTCTAGCTTTAGGTCCCTTTGGGACTAAGGTGGGAGGAAGATTTGCACAAACTCCATGTCCTTGCACTTTCCCTGCATCTAGTTAAGGGAGATAACTAGGATTCTGAGTTCCTCTGCTGTCTTCCTTAATTATAAAATACTATGAAAAAGAAAGGGATTGAAGCAAATGTGGACTCCTATGAGATGAGATACAAAATTACTTTCTAAGCTGTCAGCCAAAACTTATAGTAGTTAACACCTGTGAGATTAATTCTGAAAGAAAATACTATAATTATTTCACTCATTCTGAATGAATGAAATAGGAGAAACACCATCTTGTTAATTAATAGATATTTAATGGAGCAGGATATTCTAAGATTTTTGAGTGCTTCTTACCACATGATGAAAGAAATCAAGAATCACTACAGAAAGCTTTTTCATTACAAAGCATTAAATACCTATTGCATAGGTGATATCCAGAAAAGAAGTGGGTGATGGGAGAAGATGGCTGCATGGTAGGAGCGTAGAAGATGAAGATTAATAGGATATTACAGCTCCTAGCTGAAGCCTAAGGCAGAATGGAAGAGGGATGAATTTCTACAGTTTTCACTATCATCCATGCAGAAATCCCTTCATACCTTTACAGCTAGACTTTTCAGGACAAGGAATGGCAATTGACTAGTTTGCCTCAATTCTACAGAAAATCCTATGGAAAAGAATCCAGACCCACTTTCTCTACTTGGACACCCCTTGACAGCACTAATTCAACATCCACCCTATCACTGAGGGATTGAACTCTACAGTCAGTCCAAAGTCCACAGAGCGGGGGTACCCCTACAACAAAAATGAAGGCAGAAGACATTCCTCAGAGATTGTCCTAGACCTCGACAAGGTCCATGGATTCACAGTTAGATTTCTTGTGTGCTCCTGAAATAAAACTACAGGGACTTGAATAAAAGAAGGTACTAAGTAAAGCTCAGAGCAGGGTTTTCATCTCACATCACTCAACTGAAACTCCTTGTTCTCAACAGAAGAACATCAGGTCAGACCAGGTAGGATTCTTGCCTGAGTAATACTTCACCTCCACGCACAAAAGTAGGTGACAGTCTTACAGTTGGCTATATATTCAGCTTTCAAATAACTATGAAGAGTCTCCCCAGCGAAACACTTTGAAGTAATGATGCACAGATAATTTTGAATATTCCCCTTTGAATAGGGAAATTCAGTGTAAGCAGAGCCTGTGTTTTGAAGAGGCCTCCCTGTGGAGAGTGTCCTATTATATGTAAATGCCACCGAGAATAGCATGCAAATATGGTCATTAAGAAGGTTTGAACTTTTCCAGAACAACTTCAATTGGAGCCAAGCTACTTCAACCTTCAAAGGCAGCAAACTCTATGACTCAGCAGAAGCTGAGACTGAAAAAGCCTGTTTCAGCAAGGACCAGTAGTTTTAAGATGCTAAAGTATCCAGAGGCTTTTCTAATCCCTTAAGTTATTTTCCATGCTGTTTTCCTATTCAGTTAGTTGCAGACATGTAAAAGAGAACTACTGCATATTCCATGATTGCACTGTTTTGTTATCAATTGTCATTTAATTTCCTTACATATTTGGGGCTACTTATGGTTTCCCCTACAAAGCTTATATTATAGGTGGAAAAGAAGGAGGAAGAGGAGGATGCAAAAACTCCTACCCAAGCAAAGCTCACAGAAGAGCTACTAAGAACAGAGGCACATTCAGCAGGATGGTAAAACTGCTCAGGTGTTTGGGATATGAAAAACTTTCTAGCAAGGATGAGGAGAGGCAAAGTGAAGATTTCACTCTGCAGCTGCCCAACCCAGCAGAGTTAGATGCGTGTTATAGAGTATCCTATGCTCCCTTATGTAGTCCTGTGTAAATTTGACATGGACATCATATAAATTTATTTAATTACATTTAGAGAGTTTATGTCTGTTTGTAAAAAATACAACCCTTTAGATTACATTTCATGAATTTTACTCTGCACTGAGTTACAGTAAAAAGAAAGTTGTGAGGAAATAGTATGATTACACATATGCAAGTGGTCACCATTCAAGACCTAGTAGCTTATACCCATAAGCTTTCCCTTTGCAATTATATAAATTTAAATTAGATATCATAATACATCTTCCTGGATCCAGTGTTTATGTCTCAAACAGAGAGGAAATTTTACATTTATTTAAATGACTGAAACCCTGGAACTCACGTGAGCATTTTCTGTCAGTTCTAATAGGAAGTATGAAATTGCAGTCTTGGCTTGTTTCAAGGAGCAATTTAAATGTCTGAACATTTTCCCTTCCATACTGGTCTAAGCTCACATATCTTACTTTGTTATGCACATTTCCTCAACATAGTAGCAGAGGCCTGGTCTTTTTAAGTGATGGGAGAGTCTACAGTCACCAGAAAGCCATTGCTTTTGACCTGTTGACTTCCTTGACTGCGTATTATTAACCAGTTACAGCCTGTCCCAGACTCTCTGCCTCTAGCTTCTAGCACTGTGCTTCTTCAGCACATAAAAGGAGTTAACGCAAAACAACCACTGTAGAAACATGTCTGGTATTGCCCAAGCTGCCTTTGCATTGCAAATTCCAGCAAGCTAGTAAGCTGGATACAGGATTTTGGCTACCATGAGAAAAGAGTGAAGGTAGCCATTTTGGAGGCAGTTGTTTTTACCAGATTACTGAGCAGCTCTATTTAAACTGTTTCTAGATGTAGTACCCACAGATAATGCTTACCCTGTATACATGCACAATGTATGTATTGCTTCACAGGGTCTCCTGGTAGTGCTGCCTGTTGGAGCATTTAAGACAAATTTAAGACAAGCATTCTTTTTTTGTGTCTCTCAAAATACCTTTTAAATAAATTCAGGAACCAATAAGCCCTTCCTGTTTCAATCTAGTGATGTGCTAGCATCATGTAATTTGCACCTGACACACTTTCCAGGACTGACAGAGTCTGGGTGTGAACACATCCTTGGGCATATTCAAAAGCACATGGTTTAAGCCAGGGAAAGGCTGTCACCTCTTTGCAGATGAGTTTCACACAGTATCTCTGTTTTTCTGGAGCCATCATGTTAGAATAAATTGGAGTAAAACGGAGGACCCTCAAATACTTTCAAGGAACTGAGGCAGAGAATACATCTAGATAGTGATTTCTCAGATGTAATTTATGCTTCTTGCCTTATTGTCTATGTTGGCAGTCAAAACGAAAGTAATGCAGGAGTAGCTTCAACAGCTCTGGACCATCAGAGGATTGGGTTTTTAGCCAGAGAAATTCTCAAGGGCCACACACCCTACCTCCCTTGTCAGGAGTCCTCTGGCAGATCTAATTGCAAATGGCTGGAGTGAATAGCATGAGAAGGAAAGAAGGACATCTTTAAGGAGACTATGGTCAATCTGACTACTTGTATAATACACTGCATTTAAAAAAATACTGTGTATCAGGTGCAGTTCAGGAGAATCAGTCCTGCCAGGTTTGGATTAGCAGTAAATAGAGAGAAATAGAGGAGGAAGGTAAATCCTATTTTGTGCACTATTTTGTTTAAATTTTGGAAAAAGCAGCAGTAGTACTCATGGAGGAATTACAAGGAGGATTAAAAGTAGTCCTGATCCAGTTGGGTAGAAATAACCAGCACCAAAACTCAAGGAGGTTTTGAGCTGACATATCCAAAACTCCACATTAACCAGTGAGAGTAACTGATTGATTCCCAGATCTGAGTTGCAAATCTACCTCTTACATCATTATTTTTTTTTCTTGAATCAATACCAAGAAGCAGAGAAATTCCAAGGGAAATGCCGGCACAGTGGTAATGTGCGGCTGAGCCTGTGATGCTGTGCAGCACAGCAGCACCACAGGCAGCCATGGTTCTGGTACAATGAGACGAGTACATAATTTAAAAGTGACAGATTTCAGTGGGTGTGACAGGTACATTCACAAAGTTTGTTCCAGTTCTCAAACTACTACTATAGTTTCCACATTAAATATGAAAATTTCACTTCTAAATTAGGAAATAACCTTTTTTTGTGTGGTCACTATTTAAAACACCTTAAAATTACACGATTTGCATATAGATTTTAGGCTGTCTGTAACTTGCCCTTCTAACTTTACTCTTTACAAACATTTCCAATGACTGGGGCAGGGTGGGGGCCCTTTGAATTTGCTGCTTTTCAAAATACCTCTACACAAAACATGAATGCAAATTTTAAACACTTAAGAGGTTTTGAGTTTGGGTTTTCTTCCTGTTCTGTTTGTAACCTTGCTTTTAAGTATCTTCAGAGATGTGTATTTTTACATCTTTTCCAATTTGAATTCAATATCTAACATACCCTTCTACAGAGGTTAAGAAGTACACACTCGCATTGTATTACACGTTATTTTTTGTCAGCTGCAGACAATGCAACTGATGCTGCAAAAATGCACTGGGGGAAAGTGTATAAAGAACTGGATAAATGGCACACAAAATTATGTCACTGTGATTACTTTGAAGTTTGTAATAAAATAGAGTCCACAGAAATACATCTAGGTGCGAAAAATGGCCCATGGAATGTCTTTACCCTACATACGCGTACATGTGCATTACCACAAAAAAATCACTGAGCGCGCCTTGGCACTGAAACACTAACTTTTATCAGTTGTCCAAGATGCTCCAAGGAACTGAGTCTTTGAGACATACCTGACAATCAGCCTGTCTGGGAGAAACTAGATTTTGTCTCAGGGTGAGCTCTTGTCTGCATGTTTTTGTACCCACCTTTCCAAGGGCATGATCCTCACAAAATGCTTGGAATGTTCTTTCCTTTGTACAAACAAACTGGGACAAGCCAGCTTAAACATGACTCATTATTTAAAGAATACTTCAAGGATTCATTCCTTGCACTGGCGCTTGTGTCTTATCTCTCAGAGCTGTAGATCCACTACTACTGCCCTGCTTATTTTCCCCCTTCTTTACTAATAAGAGGGGGAAGAATTTGGACTTAAAATGACAAGCAAATTTGAAAGTAGAAACCTGTATGATAACATGACCACAACATTTTGGCTTTTCAAGCAAAAAAAGGAGTTGAGCCATACTTCCTTTAAAGTTCAGTGCTGGAAAGCCAAGCACTGAATGTCTTCATTAGTGATACGGACCTAAATGGTGAAGCAGCAGACAGTATGTGAGATCCCAAGCTTACTAAAATCAGTACCTTTCTCCCATAAACTCTGAAGGAATGAGGATTGCATTCCAGAAATTGAAACTGTCAGTCAAGCAATCTGATTATACGGGGAAATGTAAACTAGAGGGAATGGTTTCATAATGTTGAATCTAGGCTGTATATAAAAATTTCTTGAAAAATTATATAATAGCACCTTACTGCTATCTTTTTTTACTATAGTTTGCAAATAACATCTCTTTTCTGAGGCTTATGGCAAGATCTGAATTACAGTAGTTCATGCTGAGTATGACTTTGTTCCAGAGCAGCACAAGCGATGCTAGTTTTTCCAGTGTTGTGAGAGTATCTGAATCTTGTCCTGTGAAATTTCAGTTCAAAGTAAATCCAGATGGATTAAATCAAGAATACTGCTGAAATACACAGTGACGGGAAAAATGAAGAGGGAAGGCAGGAGTTTGGGTTATAACACCGAAACAAAAGATATACAGACATATAAACCAGCAAAAGACAGCTAGAAAATATATTTATACTAAATTAAAACTTTATTGACTAATGTTCTCCAGACAACATGATCCAAGGGACTATGGTTGCATACATGCAATGAAGTTGAACAAAACAGTAGTTTAACATGGAATGTCAAACAAATTAATATAATGTATTAAATGAAACAAATTTATCTGTGTTGCTGCAAAATGAAACCAAGCTATTTATTTCCTTGGTCAATCTGTGTTCAGCTAAGAGGCTATACATTTGAAGAAACTGGTAGATTTCTTTAGCATACATTTCAAATAAATTAGTTAGAATCGTATTCTTTAAAAATCCTTTCAACTTCCCTTGCATTTCAAACAAAATCTAAGTGTAAACACTAAAGTTGCTAAAGCCATCTAGAAAGACCTACCTGTCAAACTCTGAATGGACATTACAGTTCAGTAAATGTGAATACTTAGAACAAGAAAAATACCAGTTACTGCAAAAGTCACGTAGGTATATTTTATTATTAATCCAGCACAAAGCATTTCTTCTAAGTTTCTCACATAAAAGACTAAAGCTTGCTTACAGTACTACATCTTCTATCATTCAAGCATCATTATTACCTATCAGGGAGATTGACTAGATGACCTAATGGGTCTTTTGCACCCCTAACCTCTACAAAAGAAAATCATTCATGCCAGTAAGAACATGGTTCGCTACATCTTGGGCTTGATCCTGTAGCCTTTGTTCAGGCAAAAGTCCCATTGACTTAAAAGAGCGATTTTCCAGAGCAAGACATCCAGGATTAGGCCCTTTTTAATTTTTACTTTTAAAAAAGCATCCATTTAGGATACATGGAAAATATTCAATAGAATTAAAAAAAAATATATAATGACATGTGCTTCACTTGCATTGAAGGAATCAGAGAATGTAAACACCATAGTGGCCCACATCTTAACAATATACATTAAAAGTGTCAACTGCAAGTAATCTGTGTGCGTTTATTTCTCAACATATGCTTCTCAGGGTGTTTTGTGCATATCTTTACCTCCACATCCACACACATGTACACCCTTAATACACATGAAGGTGTGATAAAATTCACTAAAAGCAGTTGCTTGCCTGTCTTAACACCTATATGTGCAAGTGGCAGCAAATTGGGTTTTATATGATGCTAATTAGACTGTACGTGAGCAGCAGGACACAAATATTGCTGTGGGCAAGAGAGTGTGGTTGCCGGTTCTACAACTGTGGAGCCATCCCACTTACGCACGTCACAAAATTTTACCTGTGTGAAGGGCTGGAAAAGCAGGTGACCAAAGTATTTCTTAGTGGGCCATGTTTGAAATCTGAGTTGCATGATTCAAAGGCTGTAGATTGTCCTCACAGGAGCCTTTTGACAACCTGGAGGACCACATAGGAAACTTTACCTTCAAAGTGCACTTTCTAAGAATGGAATGTTCTTGACAGGGAAATGATCAGAGGCAATCCTGGACTTTTTTGCTTGTTGAAAGGAAAAATGTTTTCATCTTCAGGCAGCACTTCACCCTGACAAATGTGAGTTCAGTTATTATTGGGTTTTAGTATTACAGAAGACTCTTTAGAAACAAACACGATAGTACACACATACACATACACTCATAGATATTTACAGCCTTTCTAGAAAAACAACCCCCTACCTTAGTACTGACTACTTTTTTCCTTTTTTATTTTTTTTTAGTACTTAAATTCTTTAAACCAGCTACCTTAAATATCAATGTGTACTGTACCACCCCACACCAACCCCACATCCCCCCCCAAAACCAGCAAGTAATTTAAAAGTTTGTTTGCTTGTTTGTTTGTATGATTGTTAAAATCTCCTGCTTAAGACTGTTAAGTACCACCTCCACTGGAACAGATCAGCACTGACTGCATCTTCCAATGCACATCGTTTCATAGTTGAGCAAGTACTGAAGCTAGAAGCTTAGATCTCCAGGTCGTCAGGTCGAGGCCTGCTGCTGGCTCGGCTGCTGGCTCTGCTGGGAGGCCTTTGGTCCACAATGGTGAGGGGTTGCAGCTCATGTCCCGACGCCAGTTTTTTAGTGTTCTGGTGCTCATCGGAGAAGTCAAAGGGCTGGGCGTGTGAGTTGGAGATGGTGCTGCCAGCCTGCCCCACTCTGTTCTGCTCTGCGCTGTAGTTGGCCCAGTTTTGCTCGCTGGCTTGCTTATTGTAGTTACGACAGGAGGAATTGTTCCTGTCTCCAGTAACGAGCTTGTACCCTGGGGGAGACATGGGAGACAATGGGGCGGTCGGTGAGGAGCAGCCATTGTAATAAGCATATTTGGGGGAGCCACAGTCCTTGGAAGGGCTCATGGCACCGCTGTGGGAGTAGGGGTCGGTTTTCCCTTTCACACGATCCTTGACACCCTTGAAGAACACATAGAAAAGCTCAATGATGTTCAAGGCAAGAGACACCAAGGACACCACCAGCATGAAGATGATGAAGATGGTTTTCTCCGTGGGGCGAGAGAGGAAACAGTCCACCTGATGTGGGCAGGGATCTCTTTTGCAAGTGTAAACAGCACTCAAGCTGAATCCATAGATGTACCACTGGATCAGCAAGAAGGCCA
>JAVSBS010006194.1:8162-64667 GCA_033124195.1 Coracias cyanogaster
TCAGTGGGGCCCTGTGGCAGGACATAGGGCAATGGGCACCAAGTGGAACCCAGGAGGTTCCACCTCAACATCAGGAAAAGCTTTTTTACCATAAGGGTGTCGGAGCCTGGCTCAGGCTGCCCAGAGAGGTTGTGGAGTCTTCTTCTCTGGAGAGATTCCAAACACACCTGAACACGATCCTGGGCACCCTGCTTCGGGTGACCTGCTGGAGCAGGGGGGTTGGACGAGATGATCTCCAGAGGTCCCTTCCAACCCCTGCCATGCTGGGATACTGTCATTCTGTATTGCCCTGGTACCACCTCCTGAGAAGCACTGCTGTGAGCTGGCCTTCAGTTAGATCTTTGAGCTTGATCAACCAGCCAGGTTGACCCACCTTGCAAACTATTAATCTGGTCCATGACCCTTGATGTGATGCTATCTGGAAAAACAGAAAAGAAAGAGGGCAATAAACCCCCCCAAAGTCAGACCCATCTGAGTTTCCTCAGGCTGTGGGACCTGGCATGCACGGCAGTGTTGCACGGAGCAAGGAAGACTGCCCCAACACAAGTCAGCAGTAATCTCCTTCAGCAGACAGAGCTGGATACTTACTGCTTCCATGTTTTCCTCTCTACACCCCATACCCATTGATTGCCACCAGGTCAGAGCTGATCAGGCTGATGTCTGTGTTGCTTGGTGTGAGGGTTCAGCTGAAGGTGACTCCAGAAGGTGTTCACGATGGCAAAGTGCCAGAGATATTTGTCTAGACAAATAAAGGTATCGGTGAAACCAAGGGAAAAAGAGCAACCTATACACCCAGGGGTGGAAGGCTCGATGGCAGCGGTGGGTTGACCTTGTCAAGCAGTTTGTGTTTGTCCTGGCTAATGGGAATGAACATCTCTGGTGATCTGAGCACCTTCATTGGGATTTCTTTTTGCTTGGCTGGTCATTCTCTCCCTCAGCAGAGAAGAATGGGCATTTCTGTGCCTAGTCCAAGTTCAGCTTATCCTTACGGAGACATGGAGACTACCTCAGAGGAACAGTGTTTCTGAAGCAACTCATGGACTGGAAGTGAAAGGAGTCCAAGGTGACTGTCCTGTTGTCAGATGCTTTGCAGGTCTAAGGTGGGATTTGGCTCTAGTTTAAGATGCTCAGATTGTGAGGTGTGTCCTCAGGTGTGTGAGGACATCTAGGTTCATCCAAGGCCGGGGAGGCCAGAAGGCTGTCCTGCTAGGGACACAGGGGCGGTTTCACTCTGTTGCCCAAGTGTAGGTGTCTAGTACTTTCTGAAGCAGGTCAAGACATCCCTCCTGGGCTCCACTGGCTGTACAAGGACACAGATGTCTTTCTCTGTTGTATCTGCTTCCTCCATGTGGGTGTCTTGTCTTAACTGCTTGAGCAGTGTTGCTTTCAAGGCTCTCTTGGCTGTAGAGTAGGTGTCCCCTGAGATGAGCCATCCAGTTATGTGGACATGGGAAGCTAGTGGGAGATTCCATGTATTCCTACAAAGCAATGATGTTATTTGCTCTTCTCACTTGAAATTTGTCTCTGGACTTCGCCTTTGGCAGGACAACACTAAATGCCTCAGCATTGTACTCGGTGGTGCCATGAGTTCTCTGGCATCTCCTGGGCAAGGGCCATAGGCTGAAACTTTGGTTCAGGCCCTTACATAGAAATAAACTGGTCTCTTCTGTGTGGCACCAGTGTAATAAGTGTACACCCACTGTGGGGGGGCTGGCTCCCCAAGGGGAACCACGAGTCTCCAGGGACATTGGGACTGGCAGAAGGGCTGTGGGTGAAGGGGAAGCAAGGGCAGAAGGAAGCCAGCGCTGGGCATAGTTTCTCTGATGAACACACTAATACATTCAGGTCATTGCTGACCTGGAAACCCACCAGGGTCTGGATTGAGGGATGCTCCTTCCTGATTTGAAAAAGAATAACAAGGAGACTCAAAATCTGTGATTACCTTCAACCCCCTGGGCTGATGGGCTGGTTGTGGATGGCTACAGAAGGCCCAGCAAGTACTGTAAAACCTGTCTGTAATAAACTGGCTGAAGTTTGCTGTCACATCTCACTGGAAATGCTTAGGGTGAGGAGAGGCTGGAAACCACAGTTCAGGATGATGAGCAAGAAGGGGCTGGGGTAGGATAAGGCAAGGCTTGCAGGAGTGGCAGCCCTGGCTCCTTGTCTTGTATCACTTACTCTCACTGATGTCACTATTGCAGGGGCAAGGCCACCCTTCCATCCTTTATAATCCTTTGGGCTCATCAGCAGGTGTCATCTGTTCCATTCCCTCCACAACAGGTCTTGTCTGTGGTTGAAGTCCAACACTTCTTTGACTTGCATTTCTGTGGCACCTTTTCATGCCTCTGGGTCCCACCATGCACAACAGAGTTAAATTGATTGGTGCACTCCAGGCAATTTACCCTTGATTAAAGAAGACAGGTCTCTGCAGTGGCAGAGCTGTGGATTATGCTTTTAAAAAATATATTCCCTGCTGGCTCACACCAGAGGAAGCCCTGTTGCTGTCTTTCTTTCCATCTGAAAGGGTTACCATGGTATTATGCTCTAAATTATATCTGTCATCGCTAAAATAATAATCATAGGCTCAGCAGGGTTGTATTTTGCTTTTTATTCCCATTTCTATCAAGATTTTCAAGCAGCATGTCACATAAGATCTGTGGCAGCTGAGGAAGGATGGCCTCCGTCTCTTCCTGACAGCGAGAGGAAGCTAGCGGTGGCTCTGCTGTGCCTGGCTCCAGCTGAGCTTTGCTCCACATGGGCTTTGGTGTCCAGCAGACTTCACGCTCCTTTGCATGTGGAGGGATCTTCATATTTACCCCTGGCTGAACATGCTAAAGAGCTTGCAAACCTCAGGCTTGCAAGCACTGAAATGCAGCTTGTGTGTTGCCTGCTGGTGTGTGGCTGGAGAGGGGGGACAGCAGCGGTGGTGAGACAGGGGCAGGGTCAGCAGCACCTTGGGTTTGTTCCTTGGTGTGGTGCACTTGTTAGACATGACTTAGCCTTGGGCTGGGCTGGGATTCAGTTAGCTGAGCCAGTCCGGGTTCAGAGCTTCCCCCTCCTTCCATATTCCTGCCTTTGCTATTTCTATTCCTACCAGAGGGCCTGGACAGGCTGGATCAATGGGCCAAGGCCAATGGGATGAGGTTCAACAAGGCCAAGGGCCAGTCTTGCACTTTGGTCACAAAAACCCCCTGTAATGAGCATTCTGGGATTAGGGAGGAGTGACTGGAAACTGCCCGGCAGAAAGGGACCTGGGGGTACCAATCAGCAACCAGCTGAAGATGAGCCCGCCTGTGCCCAGGTGGCCAAGAAGGCCACCAGCATCCTTCCTTGTGTCAGCACTGGTGTGGCCAGCAGGACTAGGGCAGGGATTGTCCCTGGTGCACTGGTGCTTTGTATTTTACTCTGGCTTTTTTTTAACATTCAGCTGCCCTCCAGGTGAAGGTTTTATTGTGTTCGAGGCGGTATGCAAAGTCTTTGACTTTCCATGATTGTCCTGTATGTGCAGAGGCCTCTTCTGTTTCTCTTGATGGTCTGCATGCAGTACATGCCCATGAAGTGCACGTTGTCTCCAGGTGTGGGCCTAAGAGCACATTAAAGAGATAGAAAGAGAGAAGAGATCTCTCTGCAAAGAGATAGAAAACATCTCTTTCTACCGGACCATCTGACCAATTGACTTTGAATATCTTCTCTGAGGAGCTACTGTGAGACCAAAAATCATTTAGCTGCGTGATGTAGGACTTCCTGATACTGTGGATAGTTTCCTCACTAGAGGAAAATGAGTCATCCTTTTATTTGCGAGTAGCTTCAGATTAAACCTAGAGCACCTGAACTTACAGATGAAGAAAATTGTATTGTATGGAAGCTGGCCTTTCATGGAAGGGTTCTGAGGTTTTGAGGGGAACCAGTGGTTTGACAGGGGATACAACTCAAGATTGCTGGCTGGAGTGTGTAGCTGGGCTAGATGGTTTTTTGAGACTATTCTTGCTCAGAGGATGGTGATAACACAGCGTTTGAGGCATTGCTATAGACTAGGACTCATCAATGGAGATGTGGTGGGAATTGTCCTGCCCTGTGCCAGGACTGCTAACTGCCCAGATGTGCTGACATGAAGTGCAAGCTGACCAATAATTGTCGCCATTTGTACAACTCTGATGGGCAGCAGAAATATCTCCTGAACTTCCCTTAGTGCAGCTGTGGTGGGTGCAGAGCACATGAGGTCCTGCTGGGAGGGGACACACTCCTGGGCAAGCTGACGGGGTCATGGGTGCTATTCACTTTCCTTCTTTTCATAGAATGAGAGAATCATTAAGGTTGGAAAAGATCTCTAAGATCATCAAGTCCATCCGTCAGCCTAATGCTAGCATGAACACTAGACCATGTCCTGAAGTGCTACATTTTTTTGAACACCTCCAGGGATGGTGGCTCCACCACAGCCCTCAGCAGCCTATTGCAGGGCTTAATCTCTCTTTCACTAAAGAAATTTTTCCTAATATCCAACCTAAACCTCCCCTGGCACACATTTGAGGCCATTTCCTCTTTTCATGGAGATTATGGGGAAAAAACAAGCAACTGGCTGAGGTCAGGTCCTGCCTTGTCAGAGACGTGACAGCCCATCTCCCTGCGTGAGGACAGCACGGCAGGGGTGATAAGCATATTTCCAGTTCTGTGCCAAATACACATCATCTCCTGGGGTGATCATGGAGCTGCTGAGGAGCCTGTCGCTCAGAATTACCCGGTAATAAATCCGGAGCTGCTGAGGCCCGGCCGGAGGTGGCAGTTCCCCTGCACCCCCATGGGCATGGCTGCTCCTTGCAGCAAAGGCCTTTTGTTATTTTGTGGCCAATGTCATCATATTTGACGTCATTGTCTAGAGAAACCTCGGTGTGGAAGGGAGGACTTCCTCACCAACTTCTGGCCTTTCTGCCAAGGAGAAGAAGCTGAAAGATTTGGCTGAAATACAACCTCAGGGCTCAACAGCCAGATGGGTAAAACTTCCACTGATGTGGCAAAGAGCAAGGGATTATCTGCTTTCTTTTTTTTTTTTTTGATGTTGGCAGCACATCCATCACAGATGCAGGGACCTTGCACCCTGCTTGAGGGTAGGAGGCTCTACAGAGGCACTTGGCCAGGCTGGATTGATGGGCCAAGGTCAATTATATGAGCTTCAACAAGGTCAAGTGCTGAGTCGTGCCCTTGGGCTACAACAACGCCTGCAATGCTTCAGGCTGGGGAAGAGAGGCCAGAAAGTGCCCAGCAGAAAGGGACCCAGGGGCAGTGGCTGACAGCTGGCTGAAGATGAGCCAGCCTGTGCCCAGGTGGCCAAGAAGGCCACCAGCATCCTGGCTTGGATCAGCACTGGTTGTGGCCAGCAGGACCAGGGCAGGGATTGTCCCCCTGGACTCAGCACTGGGAAGGCCCAACCTCAAATCCTGGGGTCAGTTTTGGGCCCCTCACTCCAAGAAGGACCTTGAGGGGCTGTAGCGTGGCCAGAGAAGGGCAACGAAGCTGGGGAAGGGTCTGGAGAACAAGGCTCGTGAGGAGCATCTGAGGGACCTGGGATTGTTCAGCCTGGAGAAAAGGAGGATCAGAGGGGATCCTCTCACTCTTGACAACTCCCTGAAAGGAGTTTGTACAGAGGTGAGGTTGGGCTCTTCTCTCAAGGAACAAGCGATAAGACAAGAGGAAATGGCCTCAGGTTGTGCTGTTGGAGGTTTAGGTTGGACATTAGGGAAAATTTCTTCCCTGAAAGGGTTGTCAGGCACTGGCCCAGACTGCCCAGGGCAGTGGTTGAATCACCATCCCTGGAGGGGTTTCAAAGCCATGTACATGTGGTGCTGATGGACATGGTTTAGCAGCGGACTTGGTAGAGTAGGGTTGTGGTTGGACTGGATGATCTTGAAGGTCTTTTCCAACCTCAGTGATTCCCTGGTTCTATTCTATGAGCCGTGGCGGTGCACCCAGCCTTAGCCACTACAGCGTCTCCTAGAAGCTCAACCTCACACACGGAGTATCCCCATCGCTCCATAGGGATGCAGTTGGTTGTGCTCATGGAAGAGCCTCGTAGCTCTGCTGAGGAGATCGAGTGGGGTCAGATTTGCAAAGTGAGGAAAGGGGAGATGTTCAATAAACTGATCACAGATTTGTGAAGCATGGATTTTCTTCCCTCTGAGGTAGCCTTACACGTGATTGCATCAAGAGCACAACTTCTGTTGCTTGAGGTGTCTTTAGAGCGACTGAGTGATTTTTATTTATTTTGATTTTGTTTTTTGAAAATCAGTTTAGGACCTGATGGGTTCCGGGTTGTCAAATCTTCTAGCTCTTTTTTTTTTTTTTTTCCAAAATAAATAAAGTAACAATTTGGCAGCTGTAATGACAAATGTGAAACCCAAATGGATTGAGCCATGGGCCAGTGAGCTGAGAGGAGCCACTTTCCAGTGCTTCTAATGCATTTCCTATTTTATGTATAAATAATTAGATGTTAGGAATAAAAGCTGTCTGTTTAATTCATGCCATTGAAAACCCCGTATGCTGTTAATAGGCTTAGTTATAGGGAACACCTCTTTGAAATATAATTCTTTTATGCATTTTAATAGAGTTCATGGTAAACATACTGTGATAAGCAGACAGCAACTAATATTTCCTGCAGGCAGAGTGCACCTAATTAAAATTAATTGATTTTTAAAAAATATATCTTTGCCATGAAAATTTCTGAACTATTTTTTATTCCTGACAGAGCCCATGGTGTGGTGTTGAGATGCAAAAAGTCATACGTTTGGGCTGGAGCCTGACTCTGTGGGGTCTTTGCTGCTGAGATCAGGAGAACCAGCCCAGCTGGGGATGCTCTTTGGGGTGACGAAATGGGTATAACAAATATAAACTGCTTTGGGGGTAGCAAAGGGCATGTTCTCCAGGGGCTATTGAGTAGAGGCTTATTCAGAAGTTTCATTGTAGGTCACCATAATAACTCTACATTAGGAGTGATCCAGCCCCATTCGAGCATCACAGCCTGGATGCTGAGGGTGAGCTTAGTCCCTTAGGTCAAGATGGGCTTTAGTGACTGGCCCTGCTCTCCACAGGGCCTTCTGTTCTCTACCCCTGAGTGTCTGAAGCAACCCCAAGACCTCGTGAAACTCTACCTGCACGAGTCAAATCGGGTGTACCGGGATAAGATGGTTGAAGAAGAGGATTATGGCACCTTTGATAAAATCCAGCTGGAGATGGTGAAGAAATTCTATGATGTAAGTGTTGAGGTTCATAATTCTGATAATAATGTACATGCTTACAAGAAAAATGTTCCCTGGAAAAGCAAAGTTTGACCCAAGGTCTGCCCTTCTCTCACTTGCCTGGAGGGCAGTGCTCTTGATGGGAGCCCAGAAGCAAGATCTCTATCATCCGTATCCCGGGCCGTCAGTGTTGTGGTATGGGTAAATGACGCGCTCCATGAGGACACTGGGGAGAGGAGATTTGGACTCTGTGAATTAATTAAATTCCTTTATTTAAGTGCTTTGAGTCTCACATGGTAAAAGCTGGAGAAGGGTCAGATCCCCAGTCCTGATGGGAGCAAAGTGAAATATGGGCACAAATCCCTGCTGCTGCTTTCTCTTTTCCCAAAATATCTTTCAAGTGCAATCTCTAGACCTGCTCTCCAGGCCTGGCATCACCCAGCAGTGCCGCAGCCAGCATGTTCTCCAGGTCTTACCGCTGTCCATGCAACAACCAAATGCTGTGGCTATTGCTGTGGGGCGCTTCTTGCAGCCATGCTCTCTTACTGTCATCGGTTGAGTTTTTGTGAGTTGCAAAAAGTTGTCAGAACAAAAGCAGTCAATATTGGGGCATTTTCTTTTCCCCCTTTCCCTCTTGTCCCTCTTCCCCCTTTTCCAATATGCAGGTGCAACGATATGGGCATAAAAAGGCATTTGCTGGAACACCACACTGACCTGGAGAGGTTGCACGAGGCTGCAGGTTTTTTCCTATAATTAGAATATTTTTGTATATATATTTATTTCTCTTATCTTTGACAGGACATTGAGGAAACTTTAGAGCAGACCAAGCAAATGAATATTTATTGCCATTTTGCTAAAGGCATCAACGAACCCGGTTATAGGCCAGTTCCAACCTGGGAGGAGTTGAACCAGATCCTTGTGGAAGCCTTGGACAACTACAATGAAGTCAATGCTGCCATGAACCTGGTACTATTTGAGGATGCCATGTTCCATGTGTAAGAGGATTTTCTGGCTTTATGGTCTCATCATAGCTTTTATCTGTGCAGATTACTTCCATGGAGTTTCCTGAGGGATATAGGTATCCATAATCAGAGCTGATGGAGCTGGAGGTGTGCAGGAGCTTCACCTGCCCACATGGCATGTCCAGCACAAATTCTGCGCTGCTTCTCTAGCTGGTGTTTGGAGGGTACTGGTGAAACCATGAGGATGCCTGGAGCCGTCAGATGACGGGACCACACACCGTGGGTTATTTTAAAGTCTGGTTGCTGTTATGATATCTTTGGCCCTTGATGCTCTGCATATGGCATGAACATTTATTGTGTGTGACAATGTTCAAGTGCTTTATTGTCTTTACTTGACAGCCAGCTACAGAACTAGTTATACTGGGATTTCCCGGAACTCTTTCACAACTGGTTTAGAGCTGTGTTTACACAGGTTCTTCGTGGGATTTTTGAATGCGTATAAAGCCAGATTACATGCAGACAGGCTACTGGCTTAAATGGATTGAGGCATTTAAACTGCTTTGATCCTTTGGAAATCCTGCTTGCATTTAGATGCCTGGAGGTCCAGATGGATTCCCTTTGGAAGTTGGACATGTGGGACTAGATGAAAATAACAAGGCTCCAGTCGATTGTGATGAAGCTGTTTACATGTCTGTGGCATAGCTGGTGAGGGGTACCTCCAGCTTTTACAGAATCACAGCATCCCAGCATAGTGTGGGCTGGAAGGGACCTCTGGAGATCATCTCATCCAAGCCCCTGCTCCAGCAGGTCACTCACAGCAGGGTGCCCGGGATTGCAGCCAGGCACATTTGGAACCTCTCCAGAGAAGGAGACTCCACAACCTCTCTGGGCAGCCTGGGCCAGGGTCCGACACCCTCATGGTAAAAAAGCTTTTCCTGATGTTGAGGTGGAACCTCCTGGGTTCCACTTGGTGCCCGTTGCCCCTTGTCCTGTCACTGGGAACCACTGACAAGAGTCTGGCCCTATTCTCTTGACACCCACCCTTCAGGTATTTATGAACACTGATCAGATCCCCTCTGAATCTTCTCTTCTCCATTGTAAACAGCCCTGAAAACCCATTTCAAATATGATTTAAATACTTGTTGGGAATCCCAGCAAAGACAGACTCATTTCTGGGTACTGAAATGTAGGCCTGGCTTTAGATCACTTCAGAAGATGGGCCTGCCCTGTAAATCCTCATTTGAACTGATTTTGTATGAAAACCTTGTATCAAGAGGCACTGATTTGTGACTCTAAGCTAGAAGGAAGCCCAGGTCCTGCTGGCCACTAGTGCGGGTCATTTCTGCTCTTGCTGGACCTGGCAACTTAATGCAGTTACTCTCATGTGAATTCTAAAAACCAAACATAAAGTGTGAGTTGCTGTTGTCTTCGGGGAGAGCTGGCCCAGAGAATCGAAAGCAGGAACACTCAGTCTGCCCACCCAAACTGGATTGATTTCTGGGTGTAATTTCACAATTGGTGGGAGTCTGTGCATAGATGATAAAATACTTGAGTTGCAGTAAAGCAGTACAGTATTTCACACAGTCTTATTTGCAAAATTAATTAGATCAGGCAAATAGTTAAATGAGCTGAATAAAGGCAGCTCTGTGAATAGGGGAATGGTGGTTGCACTTAAGACATGGGATGGGGAGGTTTTCTCGGGTAGAATTCTTTAACCCCCCTCATTTGGGGTTTCCATATGTGGGTCTGTCAGTAGTTGCTTGAAGAGAATGAATTGGAGGCAGACAGAGTTCACCATAAGGCTCTTGGACAGGAGAAGTGAACAGGCCTGGTAAATAGTAAGTTCATTTTAAGAGTAAGAAAATCTCACTCTTCAGTAGTGGTGGTCTGGATAAATAAGAAACACAAGCTGTGTTTTCTAGACAGGTTTTATACCATTCTAGACATACAGGACTACGCTTTAATGCAGAGCAGGACCCTTCACCTGATCGTGAACCCCAAATGTGTTGTGAAGAGAAACCTTTACTGGGCAGGTGCATCAGAGCCTTGCGTTCTGGTCTCAGTTTTTGCACGTCAGTGTCATGTGCTTTTTTTCCCTCATCCTCCCAAAGATGTCCAGGCCTTCACCTTAAAGTAGTTCTGGCCAGCAGGACTTAGCAGGTGGAAAGATAATTGGACACGGTCTGAATTGCCACCAAACTATTTTTTCCAACAGCTACGTCCTTTGTAGAGGCCTCAGAGATGGGGATCGATTGCTGACATGTCTTTTAGATTGACATTTTTTATCCCATTCTGAATACAATTTCTTAGTGAATAAAATATGTATTGAAAAGCACAGGGCAGAGAAAACCAAAAATGTTCTTTATTAATGAGAGGTTTTGTATGCTTCAATTTAGTTGCCGCATCAACCGTATCCTGGAGTCCCCCAGAGGAAACGCTCTCCTGGTTGGCGTGGGTGGGAGCGGCAAGCAGAGCCTGACCAGACTGGCAGCCTTCATTAGCTCTCTGGAGGTCTTCCAGATCACTTTGAGGAAGGGCTACGGGGTCCCTGACCTGAAGGTAGGTCCCTTCTAAGGCTAAGGTGGAGAGGAAAGAAATAAAAAGCAGAACTTGCCTGGAAAACTTTGCCGTGTTGCATATTGAGTGACACAGTTGTGAAGATACTACAAAGCTCCTGATGTGATATGGGACTTCAGGGGGAGCAATGCTGCTTGGAACACCCTCCTGAAGTGTGTCTGCACAGTGCAGACAGTCCTGGTGTCCTCTGCCAGCCCCCGAGCTGGCCAGGCCTGAGAGCATTCCAGCCCAGGGCTTGCTGTCAGCTGGGCTGTGCTCGTGAACCCCATTATTTCTAATTAAACCAAGGTGTGGTAGTCAGCTCATCTGCGAGGTGCCTGTTGTGGAGTGATTTGGAGGAGCAGGAGAGAGTAGGAGGAGAGTTCTCAAATCATATCCAGCTCCTCCTATGGTATTTTGTGTAAGGGAGGGACCGAGTGAGTGGTGGATTTTTCGCTATAGAAAACATAGAATTGTTGAATGGTTTGGGTTGGAAGACACCTTAAAGATCATCTAGTTCCAACCCCCTGCCATGGCAGGGACATCTCCCACTAGACCAGGTAGTTCAAGGCCCCATCTAGCCTGGCCTTGAACACATCCAGTGTTGGGGCATCCACAGCCCCCCTGCATGAACATGTGCCTGTGCATCTATTTATGCACAGACAAGTGATCGTAGGAGTTATAAATTAACATTGTAAAACATCACTGAGATGAGTAAAAAATATTTTAGCTGCTGGCAAAATGAATCCCATTAAAAATGTTGTAAAACTCACAGTCACAGTAACCTCACTCCATTCTGCCTGGGAGACATGACAGCCAGTGAGGCCCGCATTCCTTCCCCATCAGTGGCACAACCTGATGACCTCTGGTTATGCACAAGCTGGTTTCATCATGTCGCACAAGCCTGTCCCACCATCTGTTGGGGATTTTCAGCTCTCCTCTGTTTTTCAGCCCCACTCGTGGGATTTTCTAGCTCCTACCTGCCCATTTACTGAGGTCAGTGCTCCCATCCAGGAACAGAGCATGATAGCAGCTTTCATAAACTTGTTTTCAAAGCATCTCTGTCTGTGGAGGTAGAAGATGATTTGTTGTTCCCTTCACTCTATTCATTTTCAAAGAACTTACAAAATCTGGGTGTGAAGAGCAGGATGGTGACAGATCCCCTGCCTGCCATTGGCCACCTCCCCGGTTGTAATCAATCTAATCCAAACTTCCAGTGATGAAAGTAATAAATGATTCTGTTGGAAGAAGCGAATGTGTTGGCTGAATTCCTAAAGAGTTTCTGAAATGCTGGCCAGAGCATTCCCTCAGTGTCTGACACATCTTGGAACCTGCTGGGAGGGGCAGGAAGGACAGGATGGAGTTTGAGCTTAGTGATGGTGGTTTTCCCATCTCCTGAACAACCTGGATTTCAAAAAGATGGTGCCTTTCTTTTGGAGGACACTGTCTCCCTTGAAATGAAAGAGCTTTTCCATGCGAGCAGGCTCTCTGTCAGCATCACTGCACTGAGTGGCAGAGTGAAGGGTGAGGCCCTACTCGAACTCTGGAAGAGAAGGAAGAAAGACACAACTGAAAAATTCCACGTTTGCACCAGGTGTCCTCCCTTCCTCACAAACAAAAAAAAGTGTTGCAGCACCTTAGCAAAAAAAAACAACCCAAACATAAATCATTCATGTACGCTTGTGAAACCACAGAAATCCTACTAAGGACCAACATTTCCAGTCGCTGCTGTCTCTCCCAGTCACTGTGGTGTTTCATCTCCTTGCCGTACCTACATCCCGGCGCAGAGGGAGCCTCTATGAGCTCCATTCGTGGTCTCCACAGCCAGGGATGGCACTGATGTCTTCAGTCCCATCCATCAACCTCTGAGTGTTTCAGCCAGAGGCGTTTCCCTCTGCCTAGCGGTGCTGGCCAGGGCTTTCTTCTCGTTGTGGGCATAATGTCAAGTCTTACTTGGTAATGTCTTAGAGCGGTGATAGCCATAGACTCCTTCATATCAACTGGAAGGTTGAGCCATGAAGATGGAGAGTGACCAAAGTGCAGTTTCATGCTAATTAATTGTAATTGCTTTGTTCTCAGTTAATGGGAGGATTCTAAAATATCCCGCGTGTAGGTGGTACCCAGCCTGGGCTTTGCAGAATGTAGCTGCAACCCTTAAGTCCACTTGCTTCTCAACCTCCAGGCAGACCTGGCAAACCAGTACCTGAAAGCTGGCGTGAAGAACATAGGCACCGTGTTCCTGATGACCGACGCACAAGTGGCGGACGAGCAGTTCTTGGTGCTGGTGAATGACTTCTTAGCTTCAGGTACATCTCTTGTTGCTTTGGTTTCTCCTTTCCTGCTTTTCAGTGTAGTTTTGCTCATGGTACCATCTGTGGTTCTAGAATATACAGAAGGGAAATCTATGAAGTAAGCGAGAAGATACATGGGTTAAGTTCTAGAGTAACAGCAGTGCTAGGGTGTCCTTGGTGAGGATGCACTCCATCACCTGGTGGATTTTTTTTCTTTCTCTGATGTTTTGTACCCAGATTTCCATACTTCATGGTACACTGCACATGGTTGTTAAGTGATGTGTCTCTTGTGATGTTGTAGCTGAGGACAAAGCCAAAGGAATGTATCAACAGATGAGGAGTTTGACCTATGGATTGTGTGCATCCACACTCTGGTTGCCTAATAAAATAAGGCTGTTCCTGGCTGGAATATTTAACTGGAGTATCTGCGAGGTGGTGGATGGTGCAAAGCCACCATGACTGTGTCTGTGTGCGTCAGCTGGCTGCTTATCCCATTCCTGACCTTTTCTCTCTGTTTTTTGAGATGCATTGAAGCTTTTGAGTTGTTTGCTGACACAAGTGCAGGCTAGTCGGTCTACAGGCCAATGCTCCGTGTCCTTGCAGAATGCGGCATGAGTGTGTGAGGATGAGCAGTCCTCCTGCTGGGTGCTCTGGAGCTGCTGTGCATGTGGGAGGGTGCAGCTGGGTCACCGTGACCGCACCAGTAACCCAGGGTGGGTGTATTCCCAGCCTCCCTGGGAAACCACTGCTGCTAACTGCGTACTGCCACTTGTTGCCTTATTTATGAGTCAGGAGTGGGAAGATACCAGCTGGTTCAGGTGACCTCCATGGGTGGTGAGGAGTGGAGAGCTGACAGCATGGTGGAGCGATAGTTTGTGAGGAACTCCAGAGCTGACATATGTGGCTATAAACTGGCCAGATGGTTTCAGCAGCAAACAAGCCCTGCCTGTGATGAATTTGTAACCAGGAGTGAGGACAGGAGTTGTTGTGGAGGGCAGTGAGTAGCTCACCACCTCTTACACGTGCTGTAGATGACACAAACATCTCACGACTCGAGGTGAAGCTCCGCAGTGTCCTGCAGCACGGCACAGGCTGAGCAGCCTGGCTCGGGGATGTCCGGGTGGTCTTTGAAAGGTGTGGTGTTCTCCTGTGGTTGCTGTGTGGGGAAGCGGGGACAGATCAGAGACCCTCACTCAAGGTCCAAGGTGGCAGTGCAGAATCGCAGCTGGACTGAGGACAGGACCACACAGGGCCTGTGACTTCCCACGACATGAGCTGTGCTGCTCAGCGAGTGCTGACTGCTGGGTCTGACGTCCCTCTGCCATCTCCAGGCTTGTTTTCCTTGCTTGTGTCACTTATCATCACCTAAGGAGCTAGAACAAAATACATCTTTTAGTCTTCCTTATAAATGAGCAGATTCCTGATGAGTGTATTTTCCCAAGTGATTAGTGCTCCTATTGACAGTGTCTCACTCAATAATGATTATTTCAATCAAATCAGAAGCCAGAAAGGAAGTGAATAGGTGGCAAATTAAGGAACCACGAAAAAAATGTTTGGTTGTGTACATTTCTGGCAATCAGGTGCCTAACGATTAACTTTTTCAAGTTTTTAAAGGGTTTCTAACTTTTAAAACATTTCAGTGAGTTATTTGACTGCTGCTGGAAATGACACCGAACAGCTGCAGAAGTTGCACATGTAACTAATTCATTTGTGACACGAAAATGATTTTATTGTTGTATATAATGTGTTAGGTATTTGGGGATTTTAATCTAACTAGTGCTGTAGATCTGAAAAAAAATGGACTCTCTGTAGTTTGACTCTATTCTCTGCTTGTTTGCCTTGTGCTTTTTAAGAAAGTTGGCTCTCACAAGGGTCTGTTTTGTAGCAGAATGACCTTCTGTGTCACCTCTCTGCTGCTGAGGCCCATGGGCACCTGGCACAATAATTTTTCTTGAGGAAGGTTGTTCCCCAAGCCCCAGAAAAGGAGGCAGCTGCTTCACTTTTCTCTAAGACTGCAACAAAATCCTAGTAAACCAGAAGATGCCCTCTTCCCGTAGGTGAAATCCCTGATCTCTTCCCCGACGACGAAGTTGAAAACATCATCAACAGTGTGAGGAATGAGGTCAAAGGCCAGGGGCTGGTGGACTCCAGGGAGACTTGCTGGAAGTTTTTTATAGAGCGTGTTCGACGGCAGCTGAAGGTGAGACAGGCTGGGGGAGGGTGGGTCAGGTCCTAACCATCAATCCTGGTGCAGGGGCACAGGGTGGAGATGCTTTGGGCTACCTTGTAGGGAGGTCAGACTGCAGCCTGAAAGGCTTTTCTGCCTCTTCATGATAATCTCATGTGATTCTCTCAGCAAGTAGTACTGAACTGTTGTCCTCACTTCTTGGGCTTTAGAAAGCACTATGGGAGTTGAAAACTTCCTCTTTCAAGAGCTGAGCAGGACCAGCCTTTCCAGTTTGAAAGCCATGCACAGGGGTTTAACTGGGGGGCATCAGGACTAGCTCTGACTGCTTGGCAAAGTTGTGCTGGAGATCTTCCTATTTTGATAATCCACAAACAGAAGAATTAGAAAACCATTGTCTTAAAAACAGGGTGCTGGGGACTGAGTGGGACACGACATGCTCACGGGATTTCTTTCACTGCAGCCCATATTCCAGCCTTACGAATGTGTCCTAAAATCCCCAAACAGTTTCAGAACTTCCCAGCACGTGTAGAAAGTACAGTGTAAGAAGGAGTTAGACTCTTCCAGAAGGTATTTACTCATCTGCAGGGCTGCATGGTGCTGTGGTCCCAGAGCAGCAAGGTAGGGTGGGCAATGGGCGAAGACCTGATCTTTGCTTAGTGAAAACATATCCTCCTTCTTACTGCTTGGTTTGTGCTGCTGGGACATGTTCACTGAGGTGGGGTGTCCTGTTCTCTTTTTGATACAGGTGAGCACACGTATAGGATGGGGAACGGCTGGAGAGGGGATTTTTGAGGGAAAATTTAAGGGCCATGCCACAGTATAGATGCACAAGGAGAGGGAATCCAGCCCTCCTCTCCCTCTCCCATTGCAAAGGGGAATTTCTGATGAGTGCTGATGCTTTTTTGTAGCTCTTCTACCACCTTGGGTTGTCTTCTGCCTGGTGTCCCGCCCTAGCCAAGTCCCTGTTAGCTGTTGAGGTACTGGAAGGGCGGCATGAATGTGATTTACCTCAGGCTGATCACTTTTCCTTGTCTGCCCTTCTCCTTAATGGCGTGTTAGAGCAGATGGATGGGGTCAGCCAGAGAGTGCTGTTTATTCTTCGCAGCGTTTTATGATGGAATCGTGCGCTGTGCAGAAAGCTGATCAAGCCATTGCTGGTCCAGGGCCTGCTGGACGTCTGGGAGCAGCACGGGAGTGGGGCTTGGCCCAGCAGAGCACCAACACACCTTCTGCCTCAGGGTTTGGAGAGAGTAGTGTAGGTGCAGAGATGGACTCTTGTACATTGATAGCTTCCTGAAGCTTGCCTGGCCCTGAGAAAGCAACACAGAGGTGCCCAAGGCTTATGCTTGAAGGTAAAAAGAGAATTTCTACATGTCTGTCTTCTGCCTGTGAAGTGGCCATGTCCAAGGAGTAGAAGCTCTGAGTTCAGCTGCCTCTTCTGAAATGGAAGCAAAAGTGGTTTTGTTACAGGCTGACAGATCGTAGCTCATGGTGGAGGTGGTGACACCTTAGAGAGACATCTGAACTGACAGCAGCCAAGGCCGTGCAGGCACCAGCCAGAGCTACCAAGTGGGAGAGGGATGATGAGTGAGGGATACTACTTCCCAAACCAGCCCTTGCTCAGATATTGCTGCTTCACTGCATGGTGGCAACTTGCCTGTGTCCTTCTTCGTGCCTGATGAGCAGAGCTCATAAATCCAGCCTCAGGGGGCTTGCTGGAAAGGGGCTGTGATGAATGGTGGTGGCAGGTTTTGGTTCTTGGGACTTACTCTGCTGTTAAAGCTGGTGGTGGGACAGCAAAGAGGAAAGGCACTTTGCTCTGGCCTGACTTTACACCCTGGGTGAGGAGTTTCCTTCTGGAAAAGGGAGAGCTTGTGCCTTCCTGAGAGGAGCTGGCTGGAGAACGGAGACTCCCAGCCTGCAGGGAAAGGCAGGGGGACGAGGGGAGGGCACTGAAGAGCAGAGGAAGGAGAAATGGTGCATGGTGCAGGGCTGGGAGGATGCTGAACAGGGGAGTAAAAGCCCCTTGACCAGGCTCGCAGCAATGTGAAGAGATTCCCAGAGCCTCATGAACAGTGCATGAGTTGCTGCAGCTCAGAAACTTCTAGGAGCTGTTGGGCTGAAAGAAGAGCCTGAAAGGCAAAGGACCGAGTGTGCAAAACTGCAGTGTGCAGGGAAAGCACATTGCATAAAGGCTTTTATTTCTATTCTGCTTTGTTTTGAGATGTCTCTATTTTTAAAAATTTCTCATTCTGATAGAAGTAGATTTTGAGTTTGAGCCACCTCAACCCTTCTCAATGCTGGCGTTCGGGGAAAAAGTCCAGGCAGGCCTGTGGTCCTGCCAGGAGCACTTAGATCCATTCTCTTTAATTCCTGTTTGCGCCACTCGAATCCGGATGCCAGTTCCCTGCCAGGCGAAGCTTTGTGTCACTGCTAAAGCAGGGCACAGTGCTTGTATGAAACCTGGGCTGCAGCCTGGAAAGTGTGCCAGGCTTCTGCTTTTGACTGTAGCAATGCTTAGCACCACTGCTTGGTTTTATTGCAAAGAAAAAATTTGTTTACTGCCCGATTATACCTTTGCCAGGTCTCAAGGACAGAGGTTGCTGTTCCCTTAGCTGGTGGTGTGAGATCTTCCATTGGAAGTGGCTGGTGGAGCCTGGGCTGCATGGCTAGAGCCTGCTCCCACCCATGTCTTCTCACCTTCTCCTTCCTTGGGCTCCACAGGTCGCACTGTGTTTTTCACCTGTTGGTAGCAAGCTGCGCGTCCGCAGCAGGAGGTTCCCTGCCATCATCAGCTGCGTGGCCATAGACTGGTTCCAGGAGTGGCCACGGGAAGCCCTCGAGTCTGTCAGCCTCCGCTTCCTGCGAGAAACGGAGACCATCGAGGTGAGCATCTCACCCACAAGCATCTGGGGGTGCTGAGCCGTGCCTGGGTTTGGGTTCTTCCGCTCGGGTTTGAATTCCTCTGTGGGTTCAGGCAGTGGCTACCCCTGGAGGCACAGTGCTGGTGGCACAGCCAGGTGTGACCTCACCTCTCTGTTCTGTGCCAGCAACGCCTCACACGACGAGGACAGCGTCGCAGAGAGGGTTTGCTCACCTTTATCACCCTCCAGCGCTTATCCAGGACATCGGGATGACAGTTCGGAGAGGAACTGCTGGTTCATAGTGTGTCCAACTTAAATCATGCTTGAAACCTGAACGCCGTGGTCCAGGTTTTTCAGAGGACCTGAGCAGGAGTCTGGCCATGGCCCCACACTGGTGTGTGTGTGGGTGACAGCGCAGTGAAGCAGCTGATGCCCTGGCAAGGGAGGCAGCTTGCACAAGTTCTCATTGATAACAGCCAGCTACTAGGCTAAAAGAGATTCAGTTCTGTTTATTTGGCTTTTCTGGGCAGGATTTTGGAAGAATAAAGTCTCCAATGTTTCTTTTTATGAGTGTGCACTTTCCCCATTTGTACAGAAGAAAAGCTCAAATTTATACTTAAAAGGGTGTTATTTTGTAGAGCTGAATGCTAGAGAAATTGCTTGGAATAAGATAAAGCCTGAGATAAAAAGAGGTATAAAGTACACGAGTAGACAAAGTTATTTTAGAGATAACAAATGAAAAGGGATCAGCTTGGATGTTACATCCTGGATTTTGCTGCAGCAGAACAAAAAGTTAATAAATTCCTTTATATATGGCACAGGTCTGCGTTATATATAGTTGTTCTGTTTAAAATAGTTTATCCTTGTCTTCTCATCTTCCTTTTAGGATTCCGTGAAAGATTCAATAAGCAAATTCATGGCCCATGTCCACACAAGTGTCAACGAGATATCCCGGCTGTATCTGAGCAACGAGCGGCGATACAACTACACCACTCCAAAGTCGTTCCTGGAGCAAATCAAACTCTATCAGAATTTGCTCTTGAGAAAGGGCAAGGATTTAAAAGCAAAAATGGAGCGGCTGGAGAACGGCCTGGAGAAGCTCAACAGCACATCTGCACAGGTACGCCAACCCTTTGGGGTGGAAAGCTGATGGATGTCCTTGTTTCTTTGTTAGACACAGCTCTGCATCATGGTTTGAAGGAGAACTTCACAGGCTGAAACTGTGGAGGGTGTAAAATTTGTGCTAGATCTTGGCTCTAGTCTGGCTTGAACTGAGTTCCTGGAGGAGCAGAAGTGGTGTTCTGTACTGGAAAGGAGAAGGGAAGAGACGTGTGGGCAATCTCTGCTGTTTGGGTGGTGACCATGAACGATCACAGTAAGGAACATGAGACAGGGATCCAGTTGGCTGTGTACTTCTTCTCATGGTTACGTTTCAGCTGTGATGACAAAAGAGCTTATAAAATACAATCAGTGATTTTTGGAGTTGCCTCCAGGAAATCTCCAGGCACTTCAGCAAGAATCCTCTCCTTCAGACTAAATAGAGCATCCTTTTAAATGAAGGCAGGTGTTCGTTTTCCTTTACATTATGCCATCCATCTTTAAGGAAAACTGCCGCTTGTCTGCCATGTAGCTTAGCTGTCCCCAAATCCCCCTGCTGAGGAGACACGCTGGTAACGTGAGGTAACGACGAGATGTTCGGAGAGTTTCCCAAACAGTGACACAAGCTGCCTTTCAGAGCTCTGCTGTCTACATCTGTTGCTAAACTCCTGTTTTTCTCTCCGCTTCATATTCTGTTAACTCTTACAAATGTTCGCTTACAAGCTTCTGCTGCGACAAACGGAGCTCTCGTGAAGCTGCTCCAAAGAAACGCGGGGGTTTGATGTGAATGGAGGACTAGCAGGTTCAACCCCTTCCATAGATATGCTCTGGATAATGCTGGTGGCATAAATCATGTCTGTGATGCTCGATAGGACACATGCTGTACTGCAGAGTGATGTATGGGCTTTATTAGTGCCTCTCAACTCTGATAGTCTACATCCCACTTCAAACAGTTGCTTTCTTCATGGTGCAAGACGGATCTTTGAGGACACAGGAAGGGAGTGGGCATGTTTCATGTCCCCTTTGCAGGTGTTAGCATCTCCTTTGTAAGGCTGCAGCTGAGGCTGGACAGGCAGTAGCAGAGAGCACCCGTCACAACCAGTGGCACCAACCAGAGCAAGAACGTGCTCTCACTGCAAAGCAGACCTTGCATCTACGTTACCTACAGAGACAAACAATTCTGCTGACCTGTAGGGTGCTGCTGGTTTTGGTGGTGCCCCAGTGATGGACAAGGTGGGTTAGGTCTATTTTTTTTATCGGGAGCAACTAGTATGAAACTAACCTTCTGAGATGAAACAGGTCCCTGTAGCGCTGGTCAAACATGGGGGCCCTTCTGTTTTCTTCAGGCATATCTTCAACTGGGTGTTATGTTGGCAAGGGTTCTCTGATGAGCCCCAAGACAGGTGCTGGGCTGGGGAGGACATGGGAAGCCACAGCACCTGTGGGTCTTGTAGGTTTTGCTATTGCAAAAGGGTGAAAGAACACAAAGTTCATATCTGGTTGGAGTAAGGCTGGGGTGAGAAGTGCCTGTGTGTGAAGTTGATTAAGATGCAGAGCAGTGAGGACAAATATGTCAAATTGGAATCTAATATTAGCGCTGGGGGCCTAAAATTAAACACCTAAATTATCAGATGTACGCAATAGTCAAAACCGCTGTTGATTTGAAACCCAAGCGTGGATATTCAGCAGTACTGGAAATCATACCAGAATGTTCAGCCTTGAATGTGGATTTCAAAGTCTGAACTTTACACTCACCCCTGGAAATGGTTGGTCTTGGTGCTGAGGAGGTGCCAAGTCTTGTGTTTCACTCAGGTGTGTCATCTCCAGGTTGTATTCATGGTGCTTGGAAGCGATCCACTGTCATGTTTTTTAGTTTCAAAGCAAAGGGGGAGGATTTTGATACCTGGGTATGACCTGGCTGTGCCTTAGGTCTGAGAGCTCCCATCATCATCATGCTCCAGGTTCCTGCTGCTTGGATGCTGTGAGAAGCTAATTATGGGCTTTATGTATTTCTATAGACTGTTGAGTGTGGCCTCAGCATGAGGGGACTGTTGTGCAAGTACAGTCAGAATCATTCAGGTTGGAAAAGACCCTTGGGATCATCGAGTCCAACCATCAACCCTACTCTACAAGTTCTCCTCTAAACAATATTTCCCAACACCACATCGGAACAACCCTGAAACACCTCCAGGGGTGGTGACTCAACCACCTCCCTGGGCAGCCTATCCTAGTATCTGACTAGTCTTTCTGTGGAAAAATTTTTTCCTAATGTCCAGTCTAAACCTACCCTGTTGCAGCTTGAAGCCATTTGCTCTTGTTCTATCACTAATTACATGTGAGAAGAGACCAGCACCAACCTGTCTACAATGTCCTTTCAGGTAGTTGTGAAGGTCTCCCCTTGGCCTCCTCTTCCTCAGACTAAACACTCCCAGTTCCTTCATTTGCTCTTCATAAGATTTATTCTCCAGGCCCTTCATCAGCTTTTCTGCCCTCCTCTGCACTCGCTCCAGCACCTCAAGACCTCTTTTGTGTTGAGGTGCCCAGAACTGGAAACAGGACTCAAGGTGTGTTCTCGCGAGTGCTGAGTCCAGGGGCACGATCACCTCCCTACTCCTGCTGGTCACACAGTTGCTGATCCAAGCCAGGAGCCATTGGCTTTCTTGGCCACCTGGGCACACGCTGGCTCATCTTCAGCTGCTTGCCAATGGAAAAGCATTCCATACTTTGCATTGAAATGCAGGTAGATGCAGCACATTTGCATAATGTGTACGTTATATAGACACGCGCCAGCCTGGAAATGCAGATTAGATGTTAGTGGTGGGTAGAACAACATTTGATATTGAAGTGAACATTTTGGTTGATCGCACTGGCACTGGGAGGTGGCATTGTCCAGCAGCAGGGTCTGCTGGGCTCCAAAGGCCAAACCTCTACAAAATTCCCAGAGTGTTAAATGCAACCTTAGAGCTTTCCTATCAAACTTGTGGGCCTCCTGGTTCTTTTCTCTCTTCTCCCACCTCCTCTATGGAACAAGTTTTGCTGTTGTGAGCAGCTCGTGCTGGCCCTGAGCTCTCTGTGCGCTGATGGCCCTTGCCAGGCAGCTCACGCTGCGTTTGCCAAGCATGCTCACCTCCGTGGTAAGCGAAAGCTATGTGCAAATGTGTCCATCACTTCTGTGGCTTGCCTAAATTAGCACAGAATTCCCCCAATAGGTATTGAGCCTTGATTTACTATGTCTGCTTGTCAGATGTGCAAATTCTCTGTCTTGGCACGGCTGCAGTATCTGTTTGGGAATTGCCTGTCCCTTTGGACAGTCCCTGTAGTATTTCTGTGTGAGGAGGAGACAGTTCCTACAGCGGCAGCTCTCTAGGAAATGCCGATGCTGTGGCCGTGCCCCTTGCATCTGCCTGGCATCAGTGCCGTCCTCTTCGTGGGGAGAGCTCCGTGAAAGAGCCGCTATCAATTCCAGGGCTCTACAGCTGCTGAACCTTGCTGTTATAAACTGTGCATCCGATACCCCGAGGGAGAGGCAGCTCACTTTTTTGCATGGGATTCAGCAGCATTTATTCCAGAGGCCTGATGCTGCTATGAGGTGTTGGCTTATCCCTCATCACAGCAGCCTCTAACTTGCAGTGTTGCAGCTTCCAGCAAACTGTCACGGTACCAACATCTTGCATTTACAACCCACGTCATGCGTGTGGTTGGAGTGTAAGGATTTTTGTCGTGTTTTCCTTGTGAAATGCTGTGGGCTAAACCATAACACAAGCTAATTATACTTTTGAAACTAGAGGAGGAATCAATGATTTAGCTTGAGAGGTATTTGGTCTGAACGTAGCTTTGAAAATATTTCCGTTCTGCTTTAGGCATTTGTTCTGATGTCTACTCTTTGGTAACAAAGGTGACAACCTTTTTGCAGATTGCAACAAAATAGGACGGAGGGAAAGGATAAACTTTCTGATGGCTTATATCCAAAATAAAGTCCAGAAAATTTGTTTTTCCTTCTTTGATTCCAAGCACATCAGTGATTATTTCTGTAACAATTGACAGTTTATGCCAAATGGAGATCCATGTGGTGAGTGCTTATTTTAGGATCCTCCACCCCTCTTTCTGTTGGCCCTTGCCTTTCAAAGGGTAGACACAACAGGACATCTTTTTGGATCCAGTAGACAGCAGGAGGCAATGGTGTTTCGATGAGTGTTGGCGGGTCAGAAAACTTCCAGACTGGCAAATGTTGGGAAATGGTGCGGATTTTTTTGATGATAAAAAGCTGTATTTGGAGCTTTTGGGGTTTCTGACTGGTTCCAAGTCAGTTTTCTGTAGGGTTTCCCTTAAAGGAGGCTTAGTTAAAAACAATTACCCACGGCAGGTATCACATCAAGGGTTTCCTGTGTGCAGAAAAGGGATTTTTACATAGAACTCTTACAAGCCGAAGAAGCCAATGGGAAGCATGTTCTTGGAAGCACGTTTCTGTGTCCACAGAGAATCTCAGGAAACTGTTCAAGTCTTTATCGTATTAATACTAGGATTGTTTGCGCTAGACATAGTCAATTATTACCTTCTCAGCCCAGAGCTGAAAAAGCCTGAGGTAAAGATACCTGTGTGATATCTACTAGAAGCAGTACATAAGGTCCTGGAGGTTCAAACTGGAATTGCACCGGGTGAGAAACAGGCGTACAGCAACCCCACGGCCTGCGAGCAGGGACAAGCACCCCCAGGCTGCGGAACAGGGCGGCTGGTGGAGCTCGGGACAGTGTTTTACTGTCTGCATCCAACAGGCTGCCTCCACGTATTCCAAACCTTGCCCCTGTTCTAGACTGGTGAGGTGCTTTCTGGCTACGCAGTGTATGGGATAACTCTTTAAATGAATTTGGAAAATGCTGAGAGTACAAAGGGCTCTATTGTGGCTGAAAGGAATATCCAAACAGGTTCAGCTGAGCTCTTTAAAGCTGTGGATGGTGGTTGTATAGCCTTGTTTTTCCAGAAATCCATACAACTAACCGATGGGTCACCAAGTTAAGGTGTTGGTTAAGTCTGGAGTGCTCTAAATGTCTGAAAACACTCAATCATGGACTGTTCCTGCATATTAGATGTTATGTACATGTGCGTATACATACAGGCATACGTGTACGCATATTAAGATATTCGTATGCCTTACATCATACTTTTCTAATTGCACTAAAATGGGAAATACGTGTGAGTGAATACATTTGAATACCTGCCTAACTTACTGATGCTGATAACAGCCCTGCAAAATCCAAATCAGTTCACACAGCTTTTAAAAAAATTATAATTATTTTCCCAATGATTTTAACAAGGTTTCTAGTTTTATTGTTTTGGGAAAAAACCAAAACCCCACCAAACTCAAAAGCAGCGAGCTTTGGCAGAGGCTAAAAGCACCTTTGTGTCTCATTGGCTTTTTTTTAATTTGTGGAAGGGAATAATTGGGTTAATATCATTCTGAAAGGGTGAGTTCTATTAGTGTGCAGAAATACAACATGTCTCGGTGCATTAACAAGAGAAAATCCCAGGATATTATTGTGCTTTTAACAGTATCAGTCCTGCAATGTGCATTAACGCTGCATATTCACTTACAACCTGTTTGCAAGAGCTGGTGTAAAGTGCCCGGGCTCCTAAGTTCTGACTTGATGCTTGGTTCCAAGTTGGGGAGGCTGGGGAAGAAAATCCAGATCCAGTGGTACTGACAGTAGGCACATGGAAATGGAAGTCCAGCAGTGGATTTGCAGGACTGCCAGAAATGGGTGCCAGGATGTTCTCGGTGGCTCAGGCGTTTTCTGGCTTATGCTCCTTCCCTTGCTATGCCAGCAATGTGTATTTAGCTTCGGCCAGCGTTGGCAGCTCTCTTCCAAGAAGAACGTAGGATTTTTGTGGACCTCCTATGAATTTTCTCTCAGTAAAAGCCTCCAAATGTGATAAGCGAGAAATTGATTTTTCTGAGGAAGCTCTGAATAAATAATGGAGTGTTGGCATGTGGGCTTATAGGTTTGCCATCTGTTAGTACAGCCCCCGGCAAATTGTAGCACATTGTCGTTATGGGGAGTAAATGCCTACTTGCTAAAATGGACTGTTACTTCATTGCCTTAGCACTGAGCAGAAGCATGGGAAATTGAGCAGTTAACTGCTAAAACAGTTAATTTTTGAGGTGAGTATCTTTTGTAGGAAGAAGAGGCCTAATGGAAGCAGTGGGTTCTTTAAAACAAAATTAATGGGCCACCAGAAAGTGTTGAAATTCTCTGCTGGTTTAAGTTTTCCTTACTGATGTGCATTCTTTTCCATGCAGGTTATGCATTCCTGCAAGATGTGCTTTTTTCTGCTGTAGGGGTCAGCACAGGACAGCCTGTCAGTATGGCACAATGTACTGTTTGTTTGCTCTCTGAGGATGGTTGTTGAAGGTTTGTTTCTCCAGGAAACAAAACGAAAGTCACCACAGCCAAAATAAATTGTATGTGCTTTTTGATTTTTGTTGAGTTAAAAAGTGACTTTTCAGTCCTGACTGACAGTTCCAGCTGAGAGCATCTGGGGAGGTGATGTGGCAGCTGTCTCTACAACAGGACTGACAATGCAAGGGAAGAATTATGAATTAGGCATATAGAGGAAGATTACAGGAAGATGCAGCTCTGGGTAAAAAAAATACAAGGGCGGGAGTAAAAGGAAGATGAGTAATAGGTACATCATTTCTTAAGGAGCATAAATGATGCGAGAGGTTGAGGAAACACAGCTTGATATTTTAAAGGTTTGGTGAGATGAACCCTGGGAGCAGCAAATTGCATATAAACTATATTGATGACTCTGCTTTCTCCAAACAAAGCGTTGGAAAATCATTTACTTGCTTGACGGTACCCGCAAGACCCAGTTGGCAACACGTTAAGTGCGTAGATGTACGTGGTGAGTTCAAGTCTGGAGAGTTCCTTCTGCAAGTTCACAGGGGAAGTCGTTGAATAAATTTTAAATGTGGTAGAAAAAGAGCAGGAGCTGCTGCTAATAAGAGGGAAGGAAACAGGTTGAGGAGGGGAATTTTGATTTTATTTTAGTTTTTTAGTTTTTTTTTTTAAAGCAGGATCTTGCTCAACAAGGCAACAATTACTGATTCATAAACTGGAATTTTCATTTTAGGTTCTTCTTCCACCTTCCACATGAAAAAAGGTAAAGCAGAGACACTCCTGATGAGCTTTCCAGTAGCACTGTTAACCTGGTTCTTGTTGGGTTTCTGTTAGGTTGTGGTTTTTTTTCCGTGACTCCTCACAGAAGGTGGTGAGCTGCTGGCAGCCAGTTTCCTAAAGTGGAGTGAACTTTGACATAACTGAACCCTCAGGTTGTTCTAGCATATTCCTAACTGGCTAGCTGCTGCCTTGGACTTTTGGAGCTTAAATACCTAGCTGATATTTAGCTTCTCTGAGAAGTCTTTTAACAAGCATATCTACTAATGAGAATTGTCTGAGCTCTTGCCTGCTCTGGTGCTGGTAATTTATCTTGTATAAGACATCTTAGCACTTCCAGTACTAGTTAGTGACAGATTTTCGGCTTTAAGTGGAAAACTGACAGAAAGGTTTCATCAGCGCTTTGGTTTGGATGTCAAACAGGGTAATTACAAGAAAGAAGTGTAATAATAAGATTGTTTAGTTCAGCTTTTGGTGTAGATAACACCTGATGAGACTTTTGCTCATGAACCACCCTGTATTTGTGGCACGTTTTGCTCCTAATAAATGAAATGCTTCCAAGTCTTGAGAGGTCAAAATCTTCTTTCTCAATAATAGATACTTCCTTTTTGAAAAAGATGGCTGCTGTACTGAGGTCAGAATGCTGTGTGCTCCTTAAAAAGAGACTTCACCCTTTCATCTACCAGTTTAGTCTTAGAAAGGAAAGACTGAGTATGTCCCTTTTGTATGGAGGAGAGCAGAGACAGAGGAAGGGCAAGTGGCTTCCTCAATGTCCAGCAACATTTGTTAGGCAGCAGCAATAGGAACCAAACTCTGTATTTAAGTCCAAGTACATTTCCTTAAATTTTTCCCTTTTTTTGGGTCTTATTTTTCCTTTCAGATACAGCTTTCCTGTGGCTGTCAGTGAGAGTTTAGGTACCTTCTTTGCCCTGGTTAAATCGAAAGTGATGCTGAATGTCAGATTCTGTTTATCCCAAAAGGAAAAATAGAGAACCTTTCTAGCAAATCCAATTTTTCTTGAATGTGTCTTTTCGGACAATCTCCACAGTGAGCCAGTGCTTCATAACACGCTACTGATTGATTGTTCAAATGCCACAGATCCCCCACAAGGAGGTCGAGTGATAAAATTTATGAAGACTTTATGGCATAGAATGATGGAGAAGATAGATATATCTCTGAAAACATTGACCATTAAGTTATATGATTTTTTTTAATTGAATGTGGAAAAGTGATATTTCATCAGTACACTTGAACCTATGTCCTGCACACTCATCTGGTGTTTTCCCAGTTAAAAGTCTGAGAATGTACTAAATGCTGTCCTGTAACGTCCTTGCTGTCACGTACTATGGTACACGGAGACGTTTCTGATAATTGTGTAGTGGTTCAGTCGCACAACAGCAACAAAAATAGTGCTAAGTTTGGGCTTAAAAATTCTTTCTTGAGTAAGAATTGTATAAAATTGTTCATTGCTTCTACTTAGCCTTTTGAGCTCTGCCATCATTAATTAAGCTCTTGGACTTGGGCATTGTTAATATACAAGGACAGACATGCTTTCGGCAGTCATTCTCATGGAGATGTCATATTCATGAGCTGATATAGAAGAACTAGGTTGTTAGATGGCAATTTTCAAAATCAGATGGTCAGATGATAACACCCACCAACTTATTTTCTGGGGGCTTATACAAGATGCATTAAAATAAATAAATAATTGAATTGCCCTCTCCAGTAATTAGGACACGGATGATAAAATATGGGTCAGTTAAAGCCTTGCAAGAGGCTAAAATTGAGAAAGGTAATTACTTGGACTCAATGGTATCCCATTGAGATGCCTGCAGGTTGGGTATCTTCATGACTACCCTGGAGAGCTTCCTGGGTTATCCCTGGTCACCAGTAGACAAAGTCTGCTGCTGTTATCCCCAGGGATGTCTGCTCTTAAGCCAGCGCCTACAGAGGCACCACTGTCCTTTGTCCCTTGAAGCAATATGCTGAAGAGCTGGGGGAACAGGTTTAAAGGCTGCTTCCCCAAACTGATCAGTGGTGTTGCATATCTATTTGGAGTTGGAGTTGTCACTAAGTAACATTCAAGGATAAAGTAGTTTGCTTAATGTCTAGTCTAGAAAACTCAACCGTTTAGATGATCTTTGGGTCTTTCAGCACCTCTGCTAGCTTTTACCTCTCCTTCACTCCAGTTTAACTGGACTCTTCCTCTTTTTGACTTGAAATGTCTCTTGCTTCGCTTGCAGTAATTGCTTGCCTTCTAGGGCATACTGTGCCTTCTGCCTCCTCCAGAGAAAGGGAGGGTACAAAATGATCTGTGTCCCTTTTCCTGAGAGATGGTAAAGCAGACTGTTACAGGCAAATGCCCTGCCCAATAATGTCTTGCAAGACAGCACCTCCTCCATTAAGGTCCTGAGACCTCCACCAAGACCTGAGACATGCTCTGTTGTGTTGCTATACGACCTGTTTTTTGTCCCCTTTCTCCTTTTTGTCTTGTTTGTGATGAGTATTGTGTAACTCGATTCATTCCTACCTCAAGGTTTCTGAAGACACACTTTGAAGCAGAATACATCACCTTGAGAAATGCGAACCATGGTTTTTGTACTAAATTTGGAACTTCTCTTGTGAGCATCCTAGAATATCTTAACATGACACCGTAGCTCAGGGAGTTTGAAGGGATGCTTGGATGACTTCCCGCCTTCCACACACATGTTTTTGATGGTCTTTTGGGCAACCACATGATAAATGGATATGTTCAGGTCTGCAGGATTAGCACTGTCTCACTCCTCAAACCTTCAGGGGAATAGCTGAGTGTTCATTGTGTTGTAAGGGACCAAACAGAGCTGCAGGCACCAGCGACGGAGGACAGCAGTGATTTCATTCTGGCAGCGAAGGTGGGTTTCTTGATGCTGAGTAGTGAGCACCTCTGGACTGCTTCCTTAAAGCACTAATCGATTTGTTATTTAAAGTCTGACACCCTGGCTTAATTCACTCTTTTATGGAGTAATTGATTAAATAACAAGCACAATCCAAATAATAGCATGATATTTCTTTTAATTAAAAAGAAAGAAAGGAATAAAAGACGTTAGTTTTGGTTTCTGGCTGTATTTCTTGCCTGACTTTCTGGCTTTGACTGTCTTGCAGGCAGGTTTTGATGCACCCATCAGCTGAATTTAAAAACCAAACCAAACTAAACCAGAGAGTGGCAGAGTTGTGTATCTGACATCTTAACTATCTGGTAGTAAAATATCAGAAATTCTGTATTTTACAACTAGAAAATAACTAAAACTGACCAAAGAGACTTAGCTGGGATAGTACTAAACCAAACCAGTATTTCATAGTGTGCCTTCAGTGAAGGGTATTTTCCTCTGGCGTTCTAGATACAAAAGTCAGATAATAACTTGGTAAATGGTCACTTAAGGCAAGACAGACCTGGAGAGCAGATCTGCTGAATGACACAGCAAAATGCTGGTCGCCTTGGGTGTTATAATGCATCTATCAGTTCTGCTTAGTGTTACTTGCAACCATGAAGTGGCGTTGATTAATGGCGTCCATTAATGGCGTTGATTGTCTTGTCTTTTCTCAAATTTGCCATCGCAGTTCATTTGTTCCAATGTCTTCCCAGGATTACTTCAGATTTTTTTTTTTTAAATCTCTGGCACCTGAAGCTGACCAGAGGGATAGAACTCAAAATCCTGTGTCTCCTTCACAGTGCTTGCAGGAATCCATAGGAGAGGGGCTGCTGTATGGGCTCACCTGTCAGCACCTGAACTTTCAGAGGCAGGGGAGAAAGGCTGCTTGATTTCCTTGAGCTTGCTGCAGGCTTGGCTGCTTATGCTGCTTTTTGCATACAGTCAATCTGGGAATGGCAATCATTAGCAAAACCTCTCCATGGCTTTCAGTTCACGGAAAAGCTTTTCAATACACGCGTTGGGCATTGCCTGGAGTTGGCAGCAGGTGGGTGTGTGAATGGGAGGTCTCACACGTGAGCATCATTGCGGACCTCTGCAGTCAGATGTGTCAAGTAGTTAGGAAAAGAGAAAAGTGAGGCAATCTGGTGGGATTGACATTTGGGGACAACTGTGGGAGTTGTCATTTGGAACTCCAAAATGTTAGATGCAGAGGAGAACAGAAATTAATCTGGGTTTATATAGGTTGGTTATTCCAACTACTTCTTTCAAATCCCTTTTATTTAGCTTTTGAGTACTGGCTTTGACTTGTTACTGACTTTTTGCTGCAGCATTGACAGCAGTTTCCAAGGACTGAAGTGCACCTTTACAGCAGTGTCTTGGCAATAACACATATAAATAATAAAAGAAAATGTTGACATGTTGCTCAACTGCTGTGTCTGTTGTTACCATTAGGACAGTGCTATGGGGAGGAAGAGAAGGACTGTAGGAGGAAGAGCTCTAAGATTGTATATGTTATCCTCACTGTACGAGAGGTGATTTTGCTGGAAAGCAGCAGAAGAGCAGACTGGGAGAGGAGCTGGTATTTGAGGTCTTGGTTAAGGTCAAGGTTGTATTTGCAGTCTTAAAGTCTCAGTGTCCTTGAAGCCTATTGTACAGAAAGCTGGAACATGAAGTGTGTGCAATGTGGGTTTTTTGGTTCTGTTTTTCCCCTTAGTATTACCAGGGATCCTACACTTTTTTCTTTCTCCCCTCTGATATTAAATTTACCTCTCTGGCTGCTATACTATAATAGATTCCGCTTCTGGTTTTGCTGATGCATTTGAAGGATCTAAAGCAGCCCCTGAAGACTTCCCTAAAGGTCTGCTACCGTCATCAGAAATGGCAGAACTTCTGTCCCTGTGTGTCTCCGTGGTTAACCTGTTAAGACAGCGTTAATGTTCAAACCCAGTGGCCTTCGATAACTTGAAAACGGCTCTGTTCTATTGCCACTAAGGAGCAGTGTATCACCTAACCTTGGTGTGAGATCTTTGGTGTTAAGTTTTCATATCATAAAGAATTCTAGAGATTTTCCTGGGAATATAAAGTTATTTCTGAGTGAGGAAAAGCCAGTCTGGCAGATGAGTGGGCTGAGCTGGTCTTCGTAATGAGTCCTGCAGGAAGCTGCTTAGACTGTGCTGAGTGAGTTCTTTCCAAGCTTGTGTGCCTCTAGTCAGTAGGAATCAAAATTCAAACGCTGTTGTGCTGATGAGCCCTTCCTGTCATCTAAATAACCTGATCATTTTAGGGGAGGTGGATATGGAATAGATAGCTTTAGGGAAGCGCTTCCCACCCATGTCTGGAGAAGAAATTGCTAATAATATTCCAATGGGTGAAAATAAAAGGAAGGCATGTAAGTGTTTACATATTGTACCAAAATAGGTGGATTAACACTTTTTAGTGAAACACATTTAGCAGATTCACAGAACATTCCGTGATGCAGAGATGAAAAATAATATAAAAAGAAAGGGAATTAGTGTGGCAGCGTATTGCTTTGTTCCCCAGTGACAATAACGGGAAGTTCAAATTCAACATAACCACTGAGTAAAGGAGAACGAGAGAAGAAGAGAACAAGAGCAGAACAAGCTCAGTGTGCTTATTGGAGTGTCACGTACAAAAAACCTCAAACCCCAAACCATAAGGCAGAAGAAGCTTGCTCGTACTCAAAATTGCAGTAAATGTTCTGCTTTGGAAATAGAGCAACTTTATGCTGGGTAACAGAGCACAGGTCAGTTGAAATGATACTCTCCTTTGTAATAATGCTGGGTGGAGGTAAGGGAAAAGTTTAAGTGCCTCTGCATGTGGATGCCCCTTCCAGGGTACTTTGGTGTCTACAGCTGAGCAAGTACAATGAGGTCTAGAAACAGGAAAAAGGGTTGGGCATCCTTCAGCCATTCTGCCTGGAAAAGTTTTCAAGCTCAGTGACAGTGATGAGCGCTGAGTTAATTGGTAACTTGTCTCTTTCCTATTCAAAGCAAGCAGAAAATAAATTTGCCTAACTTCATAATTAGAAGAAAAAAAGCGAGTTAATGACCTGTTTCTGGCACTGGAGAGAGAGTGTAATGGATACTGAATATTCAGGATGTAAATCTACCTGATATAAAAGAGCCAAACTTCCTCAAGGGGGACGACAAAACCTCTTTGATTCTCTCTTTATTTAGTTATTTTAAAAAGGACTATTATAGACTTTTATGCCTCCTGCCATCTTATAGTAAGACTTTATTAAAAATATTCAGGATTAGAAAGCACTTTTTTAGCAATTTGACCATCTAGAAAGCGATAGATAAGTCAAGGTGTTTTGGATAAAATTTTTCTAGCTTTATACCCCTGACAATTTCAAAGTGTCCATATACTGTCCGGTGGCTGTATATGGAGAGAATTCAGGTATATTGTCAGTGTGTGGCAAGGTCACTGTGCAAGATGTGCAGGCAACTACACTCCACTAGAAGGAGATGGGCAGTCTCCCCAACTTACAAGTAACTATAAACTTAAAAGGTAACAGGGTGTTTTGGAATGAGACAGCTACAACTTTGTTCAGAAGAAGGGCACCTGTGTCATGGTTTCCTCCTGCCCTTGTCTGTGAAATGGCAGGACCTGGCGGCTCCAAATGGGGTGGTGGGAGGCAGGGGAACTGCACGGGAGTTCTAAGTGTGTGTAAATAGCACAGGGTCTGCTAGGATGGGTCGGATTTGAAAATGGGGCTGATCTGTAGCGAGTGTCCTGTGCCTCTTTCCTATTTCACTGAAAGAGAAAATCCTCCTCAGCCATGTCAGGGAGTGCTTTGTAAATCTGCTTATGTTTCCTTTTTCTGTTGGAACATGTTCTGCTTAAGTATTCTCCAAATCCTTTTTGAGTAGGCTTCACTTAGTTTTATCTCCAAAATACGTAAATAGTCTTGAACGCTTGCTTTTCCCCCCATATCTGTGGGGAGCTTTTTTGTTCCTTGTGGCAAAATATTTTTATAGGTATTTGGTGATTTAATGGACAAATTCCCTACATTTCAGTCATTAGATTCTGTCTCTATTTCTGGAAGGATTTTACATACAAACATGTACAGAGGATGTGTACAAACAATTATAAAAATAATTATTGTATTATATATTTATGGTTTATATCGATAAATTTGTAAAACAGTTTAAAATGAGGCACCCCAAAATCTGTCTTTCTGTAACCACATTTAGGTCGGAGGAAGCTTTAATCCAAGGAATGGGAAATGGAGAAGGACACAAGATTCGATCCTAAGTAGAGGCTTAGATATTTGTCGTTTGCAACAAGAAGGAACTTACAGAGGAGAGAAAAGCAGTACTGAAATCTGGTAGTTCCTTAAGGTATCACCATCTTGGGAAGCTCTCCCCCACCTCCCGAAGCCCTGAATACCTTGGCTGAGTAAGAGAGCCACTGTTCAAGAGCATGTGACAAACAGGGACTGGCAACTTTTTGCTTACCTCCTGGGCCTCTAACTGATGGTGTTTTGATGCAGGGGAGTTTGGAGACTCATCAGTCTCTTTTTTGTGTCTGTTTAGTGAAATGTGCTTCTCTGATGCTTATTTGACCTTCCTTCTGGGAGTGCCTGCAAGCCAAAAACAGCTTTTTTTTTTTTTTTTTCTTTTTCCTCCCTGACTAGCTACTAACTACCTTCATTAACTCCAAGGGCAATTCTGTGGGTAAAATACAGCTCTTAACCATAATTAACGTGCCTGACTACTAGATGTTATTCAAAGGTTTTATTAGGAATTGTTAAGGGCAGATGTTTACAACCAATGTAGTCTGGAACATTATATATAGACCCACTGTACAGAAGAGAGCTTAATTTCTCCAGAGGTCTGTAAGTTAAAATTTCCATCGGTAAAAGGGAACTTCTTTGTAGGAGGGTCTGTGCTGCAGCTGAGTATTGCTCTTATACTCACCCACCTCCTTGTAGATGCTGGAGAGCTCTGTTAGAACCAAAAAGTGGGCCAGGCACGGCAAGAGGTGGCATCCAGAGGTCTTCCCTATAGCTAGATGTCCTACAGTGGTTCCATGTGTTCCTGACTCAGGAATGGAGACAGACAGGGAGCTAAAGGAGGGTTACGTGGTCCTCTCCTCTTTCTTTTCTTTTGTATCTCTCTGAGGGAAGGCTGGTGTGAAACCGCCTTTGCTTCTGAGCATGGTATAAGGGATGTTTAAAGAGTTTAGTTTCTCCCTCAAATAGTGAATGAACAAAACTAATTGGAATCATAACTGCAAGAGGTGGAATAATCGATTAATTCTGGATGGCGGCTATTACTCATTTTGTCAGGAGGAAGGAAGCCCAGATTATGTTCTGTTCATAAAATGATTTAATTGCTCTCTCTATTTAAACAAGAACCCACGAATGTCTTCAAATGACTACAGTGCAAGAAAAGTAACTTTAGATACAATGAGAGGGACCATAAATCAGCTTGTCCCAGTGTGCTGCTTTGCATTGGAAAGAATATAAACACATTTATTCTAAACAATAAGTTTTTGTTAAACCTTGTTGAAAATTACAGTTTTAAACACTGTTTCTTTTGTGTCAGGGAATGATAAGTTAGGCTCTCAGAAATGGTGGGAGCTTGCCAGGAAAGAGCATCTTATATGCCTCTTACAACAGGACACAGAGACGCTGGATTATTTCTTATACCCTGAGATCAGCCCGTGAAGCTCAAATGCTGGGAACAGCAGCAGCTTCGCTACTATTCACTGGAAGGTTTTGCACATGAGAAAGGAGCTTTGGAAAAGCTTGGATAATGTGAAATTAGCCATAGCAGTATCTGCGGGACCTCAGGTCTAATTTCTCCAATGTATTCAATGTACTGTGAAGCAGAATGGAAGCCAGCCACTTAAATGCCCAACTCAGTCAGCTGGAGGATAGAAGGAAGACTGGAAATCATAAGTACTTGAATAATGCAGCAGGACGTAAGCCCAGAAGAGGAGCTGAGCCCAAGCTCAGCTGATCTTAATGTGGCTGGAGCTAGTTGGTGTTTTTGGGTTTGCTGGGGAACTGCTAAAAGCAAAAAGAGAAAGACAAAAGCACACCTGAAGTACCATGGGAGGTGCTTTTTTGGTAGCCATCAAGAGAAAATTCCAGGATAAATAAACAGTAATCAGAGCACAGATACCCAGACAGACTTGAGAGTTTGATTAATACCAGTCCAGGAAGAATGTCACCACCCCAAAAGCTGTGGAATTTCCTAGTGGAGTTTAAAACTCTTCTTGCATCAGAAGAGCAGAAACTTCCTCGGGTGAGGAAGAAAGTAGTTGATCCATGCACTGAGTTCGGGGTTTAGTATGATAGATAAGGGAGAAGGGATCTGTTTGGAGTTGGGACACTATTTTGAATGGTTTTAAAAGGTCCTAAATACCAACGTTTTCTCCTAAGTCAAGGTGGGTAGCACCAAAGACAAAAAGGGTTAAACTGCAATGAGGAAAATTTCTGGCTAGCTTTTGGCAAAAGCTTTTTGGCTGTGTGAGAAATCAGGCAATAAAAATAAACTTGAACAATGTAGCATTTCCATCATTCTCTGGAGTTCTTTGTGGATAAACTAGTTGAACATTTTTCAGGGACAAGAAATACTATCAATCCTGCATTGCTGTAGGGAGTCACAGCAGATTTGGAGATCATCTGTGATCCTTTCCAGTCCTATGGTTGTGTGATTATGGCTTAAACAACAGTCCTTAATCCTTCTGGTCTGAAAACCAGCTCAAAGTGGAGAGATCTAACTGGTCTCAAATGGATAGTAGAAAGTGTATATTTCTGATACTTTGGCAAAGTTGGATTAACAAAATGCTATCTGATATTTAAGTGACAATTTGGGAGTGGAATTTGGGTTGGAACAAATACGTGGTTTGGATGTTGGCTCAGCTCCCTTCTGGAAATCCATAGTGTGACCACAAGGTTGACTTGTGTAACCCGAGGAGAATGAATTTGTAACAACATATAGAAAAGTATTAGTCTTTGAGAACATGTATGTGTTTCTGTGATGTTCCTCAGAAAATAGTTGAAATCAGAAGATAAAAAATGTATTTGTATGTTTAACCATACCAATTATGACTGTAATGAGCAGTAGAGTCATCCTTGTAGATTGTCCTGTCCAAGGCAGGTCCTTCACATCTGGGAGCTCACACTTTGCCGAGAGTAATGGGAAACCTTTTAAGTGCATTCTGCACCTTCAGGTACTTATTTCTGTTTTCTTGCTTTCTTCAATTCAGTGAAAAAACAGAACTTCTTCTATTTTCCCTAGAATATGCCCTTGCTATCTACTTTCTTCCTGCTTCTAGGTGAGGGTCAATTACAGAACACTGTAATGTGGTAATACAGTAGTTTTTTTGATGAAAAAAGACATTTACTGGAATTAGATCCCTTTTAACTGGCAGCTGTAATATTTCTTTAATCTTCTTGTGTGTTACAATTTAATTTATAGCCGATAAACCTGAATACTGATTACAGGCTTTTTTTGAGCTCCTATGCAAACTGAATGATTAGTGTTTCTAGTGATTCTCTGGTATCACCACCACACTAAGGTTACCATTGTCTTACACGATGATTTCCTGCTAGCGCTTTACATGGAGTAGCTCCCCTGTAGCATTGTAACACCAACCCCAAAAGTCTAGAGATGTTTCTGGGAGATTTTATGAATCTTCTGCACTTTCTCGCTTGGGTTTGAGTGAGCTCTCTCTGGATGTCCTCTTCCTGCAGAAGTGAGTATATCTCTACCTGTTTGGTTTGGTTTGTTGTTTTCATTTTCAGGCATAGTGAAAGGTGCCCAAATGCATTACTGCTTTAGGGCTTCGACACGACACTGTGGGTTTTGGCTCACTTTTTCCATCTGTTAATAATTAACAGGAAAACTGCCCACTTCCCAACATCATAAGCTCCATTCCCCCACGGAAAACATGATGGAGAATTAACAAACTGTCTGTTTCCGTCATCCTCAAGGGAAGCTGTGAAGGAGAAGTACCAAACTGTCTCCATCATCCTCAAAGCAAACACTCTGGTCAAATTTATCAGGGGATGTTGTGCCAGCACAGAGCAGCTGGAAGAGGAGCTGTGTGCCCCTGTATGATGTGAGAGCCGTGGGGATGGCAGCCCTCAGAGGACGGCAGAAACGTTTTAGGAACCCATCCCAGCAGACTCAGCACCCCTCATTTCTGCCACTGAAAGTGGGACAATGTCTCCTTCCAAAGTAACTGGGTAACGAAAAGCAGCCCTAGAAGGAGCTTGATCTCATCTCAAACCTCCGTGCTGACAGATGGTAGTATGGCATTCAAATTCTGCTAAACTTTACGTAATCTCTTTGATCTTTTTTGAATTGTGCAAATAATTCCCAAGATTCTCCAGCAGTTTAACTTTTTTGGAATGAGTTCCGGCTGTCCTCAGACTCTTCAATGGCATCACAGTGGGCAGAGGAACCAAAATCAATAGGAAGTGAAGAGCTGTAGTAAAGATGCACCTGTAAAATAAGGGTGTTTATAGAAATAATCTATAGTTATACTTTTAAATGTATTTTTTTAATATCTCAAGACCATGTTGAGAGGGTTTTTTTGGCTGAGGGAACCAGTGGGTCCTGATGCGCTGGGCTGGGGCTGCCCCCTGTTCCCTCTTTGCTCTTCGCACCAGGAGAGAAAACACTGAAAGGATACGCAGAGGGCTTGTGGAAAAAGGTGAAGTCACAGATGAAATTCAACAGTTATTAATAATGTATTGTGCTTTTTCAGCATGTTTTTGCTCTCTGGGGAAAATGGAGCTGCCGATGAATTACTTCGCGGTTTTTATCATGGCTTCTGTCAGATGTTTCAGAGCGTGAATTCAAACCCAACTCTTTAAAAGGCAAAATGCAGTGGAATATGACAGGAATAGCAAAGTTGGGAAGTGCATCAAAATCCTTGTAATTTAAACCTCTGTTCATGCCATGAAAGGGCAAAGTGCAGCAAAAAGAAATTGCTTAATTTGTCATAGGAAAAAAAAAAGTATCATAGGTGCTTTATTTAAAAGACCAGCTCAGTACTGTGTGACAAAGTGTTTCGCAGGCTGTCGATAAGACACTACCTTGCAGGCTTTCTTAGGACTCAAAAGAAAGCAATATTTTTAGTAAGACAATTATCCAGCTGTAAAAAGGCAGTTTCATTCCGTGCCTTTGAGGAGCTGACAGTATCTTGCTTTTTGTATTTGTCTTACATTTGGACAGATCATATTGTTTTTTATTAGAATTTGTGGGAGGAGAAAAGCAAGGGAAGTGAAATCCCTTGTGAAATTGCTCGAAATTGCCTTTCACTTGCCTGCATAAATTTGTTATTGATTTTTGCCCTTTTGTAAGAGTGAAAGGTTAATGAAAACAATCACATCCCTTCCATCCTGAGGTAGAGATTATGTAATACATACAGGGCTCGGGCTTTTTTATTTTACCTAACAAAAATGTTAGTGTTTAGGTATTAGCCTTATGAAAGATTAGCTGTTGTGATGGGAAACGAGTTATGCTACAACAGCTTCAAGAGCTGTCATATGGTGTATGACAGATTAATAACTCCAGCTTCTTTTATATTTTACTCCTTGGTTATTGGAGATGGATACCATCATAACTGGGATCTGCACTCTCCAGATCTGCAGAGAATGTTTCATTTCTTGTGACTTTCCGTAGAACAAGGAAGATAGACTGTTGGTTTTTTACGGGAGGCCGTGGTGTGCAGTGTGCCTGATCACTGGTAGAGTTTCTGCTGGACTGGAGAGTGACATGGCATCTCAAGGAGCCCTTGAAGGTGTGAATTCAAAAGCAAAACTCTCTACTCCTGGCAAGAAGAACATGGTAACAACTCTCCCCAGAGCTTGTCTGAGGTTATGACAAACCAAATAGGGAAGAGTTGCAAGTCCCTGCTTGGATGTCAGCAAGAGCATATGAAGCAGTAAGAACATACTCCAGTGGGGAGTGTGTGACCATGGGAGCACAAGCCTCTTCATAGTGGTCTCTTCAAGGGATGTCTGAGGGACAAAGGTGGACCCTTTTTCCTCCCTGAATCCTCGCAAGGCATCTGCAGCTTGGCCTGTTACGCAGCTGAGGCACAGCACTGCTGTTCTTGAGGGGCCATTTCATGCAGAAGTGTGCTCTTTCAAAAATTTTACCTTTTCTGTAGTTCTTGTTGCTTTGAGACCCTGGCTTTTTCTGTGGTAATTGAATTAAAGTGCCTTTAATAGGGCCACCCCTGCAGAGCTGCATCTCAGGGCAGCCTGGTCACTCTCAGGGAGTGCATCCCTCCTGTGTTGGCCCAGGACATACTTTCATACACAAAATGGGGATTGCCCATCCAAAAAAGTTGCTCAGTAGCAATGCTGTTTGCACGGTGTGCAAGGCAAGGTTTACTACACTGTCCCTTCCATGTCCCAGTCTCCTTACTTCTGGTGGTCTCCACTCACTTCTTCCCTTGTACTATATGAGGGTGAAGACTACCTCTGAAAATTTAGTTTTTAGGCTTATCCTTGATCCATAGCCCCAAATTGGAGCTGTACCGAGGAGTAATGGCTATCATAAGCTGGGAGTTTTCCTCGCTGTGGTTACCCATCTCTCGTAAAGTCTGAGTAGTAGGTAGTCTGTCCAGCTTCGCTTACCCATATAAACTCTGTACCAGGTAAGGATGGGACACAGGGATGCCAACAATGGTCTGTTCTATGTTTTATTTGTAACACCTACTTTCATTAAAATAAGAAAAGAATTTAATGCCATTCAACAAGGCGAACATAGATATTTTGGTTGGGATCTGGCTTTATAGGGGACAGAACCATTCTCTTTTGATACTTGGTGATAGGGAGGGCTCCTTCTATACCTCTAACGCTTAACTTCCTTGTGGCAACCTTTTAAAGGCCTGAGCAGATGGCGATGGGCTGACTGTGGTGTGGAGCACTGCCGGAGGTGGTACCAAAGGAGCTCCCCTAGTATTAGCAGGCGTTCAGCTGTTCATGGTCTGTATTGCTCTTCCCAGGTCTGGCCTCTAACTATTTTCTGTGGAGGAGATGACTTGGATGACTTCTCCCATTCATGCCTAGGAGGGATGGGGGCTTCCATTTGCCAGATAGAATAAGCAACAGTCGTTATGGGTGGATCTTAAATGTTAAGTGGTTTCAAATGTACGTTTCTTTGCTGCTCTTGGCTGTTCTTGAGGAAAGGTTCACTTTGACCTTCAAGTCAGCTACAGCTCTTAACTTGTGAGCAGATACAGATAGAGATCACTGAACTTTGAAGCCTGCCTTTCTCTCCTAGACTGACACCTACTTAGACCCTGGTTTCTCCACTGGGTATCTCTTGCTAATGTTTCTATCGTTTCTATTGCTCTGGCATCTCTATGGACTTCCTTATAAATTGCAAGCTTCTTATACCCCCCCAAAAAAGCAAAGAGGTTCAATTCATTTGTTATTCACCTTCCACATACTCCTTTTTAAGGCTTGAGTGGCATAAAGATTCATCGTAACACAGACTTTCATGCAAAAGTGAGTTTTTATTCAAAACTTGCAAACAGATTTGATTTTTTTATAAGCAGTTGCTACACTCACGTCTCACTTGAAGGTATTATCCAGTCTATAGTCAAGGACTACACCTTTGGGCTGGAAAGCAACAAGCTGGAGGAATGAATGGCATTTCTATACCAGTGGTTAAAGTCTAATCACACCTCCTAAAGCAGACAATTTCTGACAGAATGGCAAGTTCATTTTTCTGAAGACACACTGTTGAAAAATATAACATGCTGTTGGCAGGTGTAGTAATTTTTCAACTCTTGAAAACCTTCAGAATTCAATATAGCCGAAAAGCCTGTGTGTCAGATACAGGATTGGGATTCTTTATCAATCTGCAACTGTACCAAAAAAAACCATCCTGTGCAAGAACTTGAGTTGTCAACATCCCAGAAGAGCAACAATGAAAACCGTGCTGCTAACTGATGGTTCTGTTCATATTCTTGTAGTGTTTTGCCGATGTTTTGAAGGGGCTTCGCAACAATGCCTGCCCAGGCCTTGCTGCAGTGTAAGCGTGAAAGCCACTGCTCGGATTTAAATGCTAAATGACTGGGTGACATGATACAAATTTCTGCAACGTCTTCTCTACTGATTGTTGTCCTACAGATGTAATTCAATGTGTAGTTTGCCTATGTAGTCTTGAAATCGATGTTTGTATTTCAAGTTAGGTAACTCGTGAGCTGCAGGTGAAGGTTGTTTTGCTGGGCGCTTAAACTAAGCTGTAAGCTAAGCTTAATGCTGTCTTCTATATGCATTAATATGATAAAGAAATGATGTTGCTGGTGGTGTGGGGTTGTATTCTTTAAGCAGCACTTTGAGGAGGGAAGGCACTAGAGGAACTCACGATCCTACGTTGAGTTTGGGGTGGTATCACTAAGAAGAAGGTAAGGGGCTTTAAAAAAATCATTTTAGGAAATTGACTGAAACTTCCATTATCGTTCTTGTGTTTGTGTTCCTTTGGGCACTTGTGAAGCAAATTTCTGATGTGATGCAACTGCTGTGAATTTACTGCTCTAATACTTCATTTTTGCTTTTTATTATATGAGGAACCTGGAACTTCCAACATTTGAAATTTAATGTATTGAATACAAGCCACTCTTCAGCCACTTTCTGTCAGCTCATATTTGCATCCTACCTGCTGATCTGGGATCACATCAGGCACCCAGGGGACACAAGCGGCTCTGTCAGAGATCCTCTCTGTTCACTTTTATAAGGTCCCAATCAACGGAGAAGGTGTATGAAATTACTCTGGAGCCATACGGACTGACTCTGTTTCTTTTTATTTCTCCTTGCTAAATTTGACCTTGCTGTTGGCTTTGTCTCTTTGATTTTTAAGAGGATGTTTTAAATTATTCTCCTGATGTATTTTAAATAGATTAATTACTAGGTAGCAGGCAGAATAACTTCTTGGCGTGAGAAGCTATTTCCACTTGTCTAATCCATATTAGAATTTACGCTCTTGGGTCAGGAGTGGCCTATTTGGTGCATTAATTGTATCAATGAGTACTGAGAAAATCTCAACTTTTCAACACAACTTTCGGGCCGGGTGGCTTTTACATCCCGTGCTTACTTGCAGTACTTGTTGGGTGAGTTCATCTGGACGTGTGCTTATGCTCATTAGAGGGAACGTGTCGGGAACAGCAAGCAAATTAAAAATGAGAGATGGTTAGTGAGTCTTTAGCATTGTCCCTGACTATTGCCTGTAGACATTGGCAAAGAAGGCTGGTAAATTTTGCTATTCTGCTCCCACTTCTTAATGGCCAATTTCTAAGCCTCCAGCAGTGCGGAGCAGTGTGTTACCACTGCTCACAGCGGGAGCTGTTGCTGTACCTCCGAGGCACCTTTCCTTAAGCATCATCATCCTCTCCTTGGGATCCCACTATTCGTAGCCCTGCTTGAAGAGGAGGTTTTTTGACTGACTGACTTAAATACTTTTTGTTCCTGAGACACTAGGAAGCGAGTCCGATGTTGTCGCTGCTGTGGCTCTTTCAGTGAGTGAACTGAGAAGGATTTGAGTGCTTTGTCCTCATCGCTCCCCTACTTTGAAATGTCAGCATTGTGGTTTAACACTAGAATTTCCCAAATCACTCCCCATGAATAAGTCCATCTCCTCCTTTGGCTTACAATTCAGGCACAGTTTACATTGAAAAGAATTCAGTAGGTTGCTGAAGATTTAGCTGGTTTTGAAATAAAAAAAACAACAACAAACCCTTAAAAAATGAGACTCTGCCTCCTCAGAGACACCCAAAGATGGTGTAATTCTCTAACAGCCATTCATACCCTTCCCTGCAGTCGTGGTCGTCTGCAATGTGTCAGTAGTCTGTCTGGGTAGTTAAATGCTGAGGGTCTATGGTTTTGGTGGGTGTTGCTGGTTGAGCGCCATTGCCTTTCAGCATGAGAATGTGAAAGGATTGTTCTGTTCCTGAACCTTGATGAGGAAGACCCATAACACCGACAGTCGATAGGTCCCTTGTTTTCCTGTCGGGTTTTATTAGGTTCTCTTGTGTGGGTGAGATCTGCTGCTATTTCTAGCGGTTACTGAGATTACAGTACCTGCAACAAAGAGCTGCAGAGAAGAACATACAGATTAAAGGTGCGACATGTAGCTTGTTTATATATCAGAATGGACAGGCCTTAAAGGTTGGCTTAGCTGGTTTGGACTGGGCTTGGCTGAATTTCAACCGAGGCTCTTCTAATTAAAATTATGTTGCTCTTATAAAATTAAATTGCTTTTTCTGGGTCCAGTCCCGCTAATTACATAGTCAAGCAATCAAATATGGGTGGAAATACCAACAAATATAAAACCAGTAATACCCAAGGGTTTTGTGAAAATACTAGTAATAAAATAAGAGTTTGTGTATTCAGTGGAAAAAAAAAATCATTAACTGTACAAACTGCTAGGACTTTAGGAATCAATAGGGACTGTGAACAGGTATTTCTACATTGGTATGGTATGTGATAAAATGCATGTCTTCTAAAAACAATTCATTAAATAGGCTGAACTGTCTAATTCAGAGAACTTTTCCATATCATCATGGTCTAGTGATTTTGTTGTTCTACTCTCAACAAGGACAACCTATAAATTCAGGAAATATAAAGGAGTAGCTTGGTAAAAATGTGCTGAAATATGAAAAATACTTTTCTTGATCGTGTTAAAATAGAACCTTTTCTGGTTCAACGGGGCCATTGTTTTTAAATATTTCCCCTTCGTGCTGTTTTTCTCTTGGCAGCTGGTGTTTTATAGCAGTTGCTTAAAAAAATAAACTCAAGTCAAAATGCTGATGCAGTACTACTTGTAGTCCGGTGCAACGCCGAAGCAGGGAGATTAGAGCAGGGTATTCAATTAACCCTACAGCTATAATTTAAACCAGGGCGTGCAGCAGGAGATGTGCTTCGTGCATAACTTCTTACCTAATGCAAAACTCATGTACCTACTCATTAGCAGGAATGGAAAGCAGAAGGTCTGTTCTATTAATACTGCTAATTAGTTAATATTTGTGAAACGCAGAGTCATGTGAATTACTATGTATCTGTAAGAATGTAAAGCTAGAAGCAGAGTCTCGGGCTTGTACAGAGAGCAATGAGTAGCTGGTCCTAAATTAGGAATAACCAGGAGAAAAAGAATCCGAAGGACAATTTCTCTGCTTGAAGGGGGTGTGTGTGTCACATGCCCTGGATGCTGGTGATCAAGGGGTGCAGCTGGGGTCCATGGCATAGGTATCAAGTCCCCTCTTGGGGTTTGTGAAGGTCTTTGGAGCTGCTCAGCCCTCTGATGGGAGGGTGCTCAGATCAGGTGTCCTCACCTGGCCCCCCCAGCCTGCGCCGCTGTAGGTAGCGGGTCACTAACGACTGCAGAGAGCTGCAGTGGTGCTGCCCACGCTGTGTTTTGACGTCGGTGGGTTTTGTATTTTAAGGCAGACCTGGGAAAGTAAGGCCTTAGGAAATTCTATAAAAACATGCCTCCCAAAGACTATGAAAGGCCCAGAAGGGTATCACTGCAGTGGGTATCTCCGGTGGGGATCCCCCTGCTGATTCCCAGTGCCTGGAAAGCAGCAGGATTCCTTCATCTTTGCAGGTACTGAGAGATTTGCTTATTTTCAGCTCCTGTCTTCTCTCCAGGCCACCAGACTCCGTGCAGTAGAGGAGCACATTTTCCAAGCACAGTCTTGAGGCCATGGGGTTTTCCTCTGTAGTTCTGCCTTTCATGTGACTTTTATTATTAATTGCTTTAACCCAACCAAAGGAAAGAAAGGGAAGAAAATCAGCAATGCGTTAAAGTATAACGAAAATAGAAAGTAAAAGCATTTGAAGGAGGGGGAGTGAACTACTGAAGAAAGTAATAAAATGAAAGTTTTTGTTTTGGTTTTTCCCCCCTCAGATGTCCTAAAAAAAAAAAAAATTACCAAACCCGAAGCTGTCTGAAGAGTTTGGTCTGTAAATTTAAAATGGAAATTCTGGAGCTACATTTCAGTCTGCAGGAAGCAAGATTTTTACTGTGAAAACCCGGGTGGTGGCATCTCACCCAGGGTGTCTCAGCAAATTCATCGCGATTTGACTTTTACTTAACCTACTCCCAGAGGAGTTCTTACATCAAAGCTGATGTGAAATTTCCTATCTGGAGAAACCGAGACATCTCTAAAGTGGTTCAGCCAGGAATTACAGGGGATCCCCATGGCTTTCTGAGGAGATCAGGGTGCAAGAGAGGTGTGACAAAGTATTTGGCTGCTCTTTTCTATTTTGCACCATCGTTGGTTTTTTTTTTTCCCCCTGTTCTGCAGTATCACTGCCTAATGATTCATCCACTGCACATCTTCCATGCTTTTCTTTGGCTGTGGGTTTTACATTGAATGTGTTGGAGAAAGTGTGTTTATGGAGCAATTATTATTCAAGCTACATAAATCAGTGCTGTTGTGTTTCAAGTTCTCAGTTTCTTTGCTTGCTTGCAATCTGTGATGCTTTCTGCGTAGAGCAAAAGACTCATGGAGAAAAAAATAGAATTGTGTGCGAGAGCCACTTGATTTTAAGGCCAAAGGGACCTCTCTGATCATCTGATATAATTTCTGGTGTCTCTTGGGGTCTTGGGAATTAGTGATGCGTAGTAGCAATGGTTATTGCACTTGTGAGCCTTGGTAGTCACGTGTGAGTGTAGCAGCTCGTATGCATAGGAACAGTTCTGGCAGTAACATCCCTACGCTTTTCTTCCAGTTCCGTTAGCTTTATTGAAATGCTTTTTATATGAAATACTAAAATACATGCTGGGTTCCATAGAAATAAGTTTCAAATTCACTTCACTTAATTTTGTATTGGAAGGCAACTGCTAACAGAGCTGCCTCGGGTGTCACAAATCATTTTCTTCAGCTCAAACTCAGTTTGCTTTTGCTCTTTCCACCAAAACTCTGCAGTGATTGAGACTGTTGTTTCAAAGGTTTAAATCTAGTGATACAGATTATCTTGTTATCTGTACCTTCCAGAATTGAGGCTTTGCCTTTATCACATTTTGCAGGAAGAGTGTCTCTCGTACTTCAAAAAGATAGGATGATTTCTGTGGTGTTTGTTACCCTGATAGTTTTTTGTGATGTACGTCTAAGTTCTATAGTTAACTTTAGCTGGAGCTTTTTTTTTCCCCCTTGTTTTCCCAGGGGCAACTGATACACTGGCTTTTAGTAGGAGAAATCCTGTTTTACTTCTGTTTATTGTATGTATGACCTAAATACTTCTTTATGTTAACTAATTTTGCCAACATCTCTTACTTTTGAAGTTGTGTCCAGCATGATAGACCAGGCTTTTCATTCATACTTGAGTGCCAAACATCAACATACGTCAAGGGTAGGAACCTATTCTCCTAATGTCTACCAGGAATAAAAGTTGTGCTGTGACCGTTTATCTGATGGCAAACCCTGAGATACAGAAGTATGAGACAGCATTTCCGGGGTAGGACGAGGAATCTGCTGTAGAGCAGAGATTTGAATCCCAAACCAGGGCTTAGCCCTGACCATTGGTCCTCTCTGAGACCTCACTGTCTTGGAGTCTGACCACCTACGGCAGCGTGTGGTCTCACATAGCTGATTCATTGGCTATGTCTTCGCTTAGTCTTAGGGACTTCATGAGACTTGTATTGTTCTTGAGCATGTTGAGGAGGAGGAAAGAGAAGGTAGTGTCCATGAAGAAGAATATAATTAGCCTGTGAGTTAAGTGCTTTTCCTACAACATGAAGGCCAAGCAAGGTGGTTTTAAAGGTTTAATTAGCCTTGAACTAGCAGCATTGGTTGTTTTTTTCTTTTTCTTTTTTTTTTTTTATTTCCTTTGAAAATTCTGTTACTTTGGGTGAGGGGAAAGGTAATTATCTTCTTTTCAACTAATCCAGGCCTGACATCTTGTAATGTAGAGGGAGAAGGCAAAGCAACATGTGATCTTCTCCTAATTGTCAAGGTCCTCTAGCTTTTGGAAACCTACTTGACTTGGGGCTGCTCAGAGGCATTAAAATGCTATTTGACAATCATGATTCATGTATCGCATTGCTTCGTTTGCGTACCAGTAGTAGAAAAACCTATCATTACACCAAAGTGTAATTTGGACCTTTTCCATGTTCATTATATTGTATGAGGTTGGAAAACAAATGCCCCCTCAACAGAGTACAGTTGCTGATCACATGGAGTGACTGATCTTTAATCGGTTTTAAATTAGCATCTTCTCTATTTTACTCCCCTGCAGAGTACCACTGAAGCTTCAGGTAAGGAAAAAAAATGTCATGTTTTGTAAGAAACCATAAAACCACCATTTCTGATATTAGCTTCAAGGGACTTTGGGCACAATTATGTAGATCAGGGTGAAGCCTTTATAAAAGATCACTGCCAATTAAAAAGGGTCTCTGTTACTGCATGATCTCTAACATGTTTCTTTTGGTTACAGTAAAGAAAAGCCAAGTTTTTCCATCAAAATTTAAAAACCATTTTACTTTATCCTTTTCCAAGGATACTTTAAATCCTTCATGATTAAACCTTCACTGTGGTTAAAAATACACACACACAAAATAAACCTTTTGCTGGTGTAAGTAGTTTCCCAAATACCAGTTTGTTCCCAACTATTTGAAGATTCCCAAGCTTGCTTTGGAACAATCCATTTTTACAGAGTCCCAAGGAGACAAAAAAATCTGATAAGGGCCTTCTTCAATCTATTGATGCCATGCTGTGAAAGCCTTTGATCCAGTCTGATTTGTTAATCTTCATAATTCCACCTGCTCCTTTGAGCAATTTTCCTCCATCCAGAGGAAGAGCTAATCAATCCTGAAGGCAGTTTCCAGAACATTTTCTTAAAAAAATGGCATCCATTCCCTCCCATGCTTTACCTCTAGCCCAAGCTACATTTTAAAAATGAGTCGCGATGTCTTTAACAGACTTCAGAAATTGTTCTCTTTTTATGTTTGTGCAGAGATTTCTGTAGTTAACTCATGGTACACTTCGGGAGTTTCATCCCTAAATGACTATGTAGTGGCTGACTGGATAATCTTCCCAGGGTTCTGCTAAATGGAGATCATCCCAGTTGTCTCTTGGGAATGGAAGGTGGGGAAATGTCCACACCTTGTGACCCATGTCCTCTTTTTCACTGCTAGCCAGAACCTGCTTCAAGTTCTTAACGTTTGGCTGTCTTAATGCTGAAGGAAAATGTTTCAGGCTTTGTTGGTACCATAAATAGAGTACTAAGAAATTATTGATTTGAGTATTAATCAATAATACTCAAATAATTAATACTCAAATATCATTATCTGGCAAAAAGACTATCTGGGCTAAGGGAAGAAAGTTTATTCAGCTGGTGTAGAATGTCAGGGCATTATATACATGGGCACATCTGCCTTGGCAGGGAGAAGAGAAGCAAGTTTAGCAAACAGCGCTAAGCAGCGTGTTGAATGGTATGGGAAAACTGATTACAAACCAGGTCTTGTTAGCAAGGAAATGTCAGGGGGGATCTGTGCCCTTGGCTCGATGCAAGTGAAAGCAGTGATGGGAGCTGAATGTCACAGAGGAGTAAAACCCAATGTGGTGTTTGAGACGTTGGACATGAAGCGTTTCCCGTGAGATGTGTTAATGAAAAAATTGTGTGTCTTGGGTAAGTGAAAAAGGAAGGTCAAGCGATTGTCAAAAGCAGTTTGAGTGAGGTTTGCAGGCTTCAAGTTTTCAAATAATTCATTATAATAGTCAGAAAGGAAAATAACTTCACTTGAAGCTGTAGAGTGACAGTATGTGGTTGGGAAGCTGCATCATAAAAACTTGCTACGAAGAAGGAAAGCCATTCCTCCTCCAGAAACTGCCTTTTAAAAATCTACTCTGGCTCCATTGCTTTACTAGTTTTTAGTGAAGTGTTTTCTGGTTGATGCTCTATTTGGAGTAAATAAAAAATGTCACACTAGGGAATTCTGGAGGGTACAGCTATCGCTTCTTGTAACTGATGAAATGAATGGAACAATGGATGATTTTGATATTAAAACCAAAACGTTCTTTGATTTCTCTTGTGCTGTGTGCCTGCATATAAAGCAGAACTACATAGGAAGGGTAAGTGGTCTGATTGTCTCGAAAGCTAACCTGAGAGGTGTTCATAGTTTTAATTATTATTTTATAGTGAAGGAGGGAAAAACTGTGTAAGTGTAATTTTAGCATAATATAATGCTTTGCTCTTTCACAAATGCTGACATGCAGGTTCCTCTGTTAGCAAACAATAGACTTTATTGCTCATGATCACAAGAGAAATTAAGTTATTTCATGCCCTGATATAAAGCATTCTACTGGGGCTTTTTTAGGTCTGTCCCTCCTCCCTCCAGTTTCTAGACGATGGCATTTACTTTGCTTATTGAACAGTTTCTGCTTTGATTATTATGCAAAACACTAAATATTTTCACATTTCCAGTGCAATTAAACAGGACATCTGTTACACTGGGAACACAAGAGAACATTTTTATTATGCTAAAAGAATTTTCTGTGTATAACTAAGCCATTATTTACATTACCAATTGCATATTGAAAAGTACTCAGCGTTAAAGAGTCGGCACGCGTCACTGAAGACCATAGCAGTAGCCATGGTGTTAAAACATTTTGTCTCAGGAGCAGTCAACTGTCCTTTGTAATCACATAGCTGTTGGTAAATTATCTGTTGTAAGTGCAGGCGATTTGTGTCTGCATCTCTCACTGTTAATTGTGGGGTTTTTTGGTCCTTTCCAATAGAACAGCATCTTTAATGTCAGGTTCTTTCCAATAAGAGGTGATACAGGTAGTGGAGAAGGAGAATTTGCTAGCTGAACTTGGTGGAAAGCTGAAATTAAGGCCAGGCAATTCCTATAGTTCATAGGGTGTCACCTTGAAAACATATGAAATAGAAGAGAATTGGTGTTCTGGGGAAAATGCGGTGTTTGAACTGGAGCCTGACCAGGAGATCCATAGCTGGAAGGTGGCAAGAAAATAGGGGAGTAGGGGACTCAGAAAAAGGGAGCTGCATCTGGCTTTGCTGCAATTATATGTGCTTGGGTTATATTCATCCCTTTTGTCATTACACACGGGAGATAGTGTCAGAGATTAATTGGATTCACTGTGGATTCTTTGTGAACTTATTTTTGATGTAGCTCTGAGGCACGTTAGCATATTTTATCTATAGCTCTAGTGTAAGTGCAGAGAAAAAAAAGAGAGTTAAAAGATCCCCAAAAAGCCAGACTAAATTCCAGACAGTGTAACTCGCATTTGAGAGAGGACTGTAATTTTGGTATAATACATTTTGTTCCATTTTTGTTGACTATTTCTTCCTCATCTTGGAGAGTTTGAGAATCTATAAATCATAATTTTCATGTATCACCTAAAATTGCATATTTTCAGGTTATTTGTAAATTTTTACGTTAGTCTGTTTCTATTTTCTATAGGGAAACATCTGCAGTACCAATGTAGTAGAAAGCGTTAAATTATCCCCACCAATAATTTGTGTCCCAGATAACAGAATCACGGAATATGTTTTGTTGGGGTGGACTTCTGGAGGTTGTCTGGCCTGACACTCCACCCCAGAGAGGAACAATTTGTGGCTTTCAATACAAATTTGGGGTTTGTTTTCCTTTGAGAATTAAGAAGTGTCTTAGTCTTGGCTGTTGGCTCCGGTTTCCATATTAAAGAACATTCTTCCTCTGTGTATTTAACAGGTGCTTTGGAGATGTATTTTATAGCTTTGTCAAGTAATTCAGAGCCTCACTGAGTTGCCCCCATTCATGTAGAATGAATTGTAGATTGAAATGTGTTGGAAAAGCTATTCTTTCCTGGAACTTTTTGCTTTGATCCGCTCCTAAATCTCTAATATCCTTAGTTTGAGTCGGATTCATTAGCCACTCGTATGTCTAACTAACGCATTGTGGTGTTAACGATTGGAGCTAATATCTAAGTTATCTAAGTGAGAAAAATGCACATTATCCATTACTCCTGTGGTGGTTGTGAGTTATGACAGACAACCATCATGAAAATGGGCACATTTCTCCTGGCAAATAGAGAAAAGCACCCTTTAATTGTTATTTTTTATCCTGATTAGAGCAAACAGTGAAGCCTTCAGCAGAGGAGCGCTGGGTAAAGTACTCAGTAAATGGCCATTACCTTCAGAGAGATGAAGAGAGATGGCACAAACCACAAGCTGCTGTTTCCAACCCAGGGAAACCCTACAGGGAATAGCGAAGGGAGAGTTGTTTTACCACTTGATGTCAGTATATGCTCACTCCTTAAAACTAGACAGACTATTTTTTTTTCTTGCCAGGAAGACTTGCTCACCTTCCTGAGTGTTCACTGCTGTCGAGATTTTATTGATGGTGCCAACTGACGGAAGAAGTAGGACAACACCGGTGAGGACAATTCTCAAACTTCATCTGAAGTGATGCATGCCTTCCCTTGCAGAACAGACTGCTCTTGCATAACAGAATAATGTTTTTCTAGACTTAGGACGCTTTTGGAGGACTTTACAAATGAGAGCTCATTATTTTTCAAGGCACTTAACCACGTTTTTAATGCGACTAACAGAAATCTATCCTGCCAAAAGCCTGGAGGTATCTCAGCCATTCATGAGTTCTTTGATAATCTCTCTGTGTTGACTAAACAGTATCCTCATTGAGTATTATTTCTGTAGTATCCCACTTTTTGAGGCCTCTTCTCTCAATCCTTTCCCTGCAGCAAATGGTGGCAGAGGTATAAAAAACCTCCACTTTTGCCCAATTTAACTCCTCTCGCTGCCCTCTGCTTCCCTTCTGAGAAATTGCTCAGTTCCCTTCAGAGTACAGAAGGAGATAGCGAGCCGACTTTGGGGCTTCTCTGAATTTACACCAGCAGAGGAGGCAGCTGTACCAGATATCCCACTTTGAACCCGGGCGTCCTTAGGCAAAATTCCCTCTTTGCTTTCTACAAGACTGCATCTATCATTACATTTGCTGATTGTCCTATGAGTACTTCTCTGCTCTAAATGCTTCCTTTATTGCTAATAGGAGCAATTTCTTTGATAATATAGTCCATGAGAAAGTGAAATTGAGATTTAAATAGAAATCTATTTAAATAGTTTAATTTTTCTCAGACTGAAAAGGCTGTTGTGGAATATCGTTAAGTTGTTCTATCTGGAAGATGATTTTATATTCCTTGAGTCTGTATGTTCACAAACTTCTATTTGCATGTCAAAACAATTAGATTGTCTTGAAGTAATTAGTACATTTGACTTAGCGCAGAAACTTAATAGTCTTTTAAATCTGCTTTAATCCGTTTGCATTGATTGTAATAAATCACTCATTTAAATTGGGCATAATTTAAGACAGAAAACAATATCCTTCCTGGGGTTTTGAATGCTGCTGGAAGGAAAAAAGCCACTTGTGCTGCTGAAACTGAACTTCATTTCACAGCTAGTCACAGGAACATGTTTCTGGGTTCCCTGTAACTTCAGAAAAAGAAGATTGTCATTGGCAGTGCAGCTCATCAGAGACTGGAAAAATCCTAGCCCTTGCAATGATTGTTTAACACTTGAAGTAGATATCTGTAAGAAAGCCCAGCAAAATCCAGGTGTGATTAGGTTCTGACCTAGGTCATCCAGCCAAAAACTTCTGAGTAAAACTTCCAATGTGTTTGACTGAAAGGGATGCTGCAGAAGAGAACTGGCTCAGAAAATGTGTTTTGGTTCTGTGAAAGCCTGATTGCCTAACAGTAGTAAATCTCGAGTTGTGCTTTAAAAGTTAAACCCATGAAAAGGTCCGTGGCATTGAAAGCTGGTTTAAAAACTAGAAGTAAAGTTTTGAATACCCCAGCACCTGAATTTGAACATCTGTGTGGGTGCCTCTGTGGCTGTGGTGGATGTAAGAGACCTGCATTACCACAAATACCACAAAATAGCACAAAAATGCCACGTGCTACCCCAGCCCTGAGCTGCCTGTGTTTGTGGGCTATCCCAAAAGGAGGATGAATGTTCCTTCCCCATCCTGCTAATGTGGCTTCCTCTCTCTCTACATCTGTTACGCAAAATATCCTTTTGACATAAAAGCACAAAATATTAGGTAGTCATGATGCATTTTTCTATTGCTCAGCTATATGCTGGCTGGTTTTTTACTTGATGGTTGTTATGGGATATTTACTCCAAGAAAGCAGCACTCTGGGATTTAGAGTCAAGCTAAATTATTAGTAGCTTAGTATCTCATTATTCCTCTTTCTTCTGTGAGTCAGCACCAGTTTCAAAGCACCATCTGGCACCACAGAATCAACACCCCTGTGCACCACAGTCATTAATAACAACTTGCTGATGCGCATGTACTGGCAATGGTTTAGCCTTGGGTGATTTCAGAAACAGCGCCCAAGCAGTCAAGGCAAAGATGAGGAGGCCATCACCGTCGGCTGCTCCTGTGGATGATGTCTCTGCTGGAGCTTTATTTTGTAGCCTTTGCTCCAAGCTAATGTCCAGCTAGGTGGTATAGGCAGGCTCTGAGCAGTCCGCTTGTGCTACACTTGCTGCTAGGCAGGAGAAAAACCTGCTTTGGGAGTTGTGTCCAGGGAAGGCAGAACAGGGCTACCAGCCTGCGGTCCCTTCTGTACACGGTCTGCAGCCTGCTGACCACTCCCTGGCACCTTGTCCCCTCCCCCAGGGACCCTCCAATTGCTGCTACAGCTCTTCTGCAGACCTCAGTTCAAATGTTCGTGAAAGGGAATCGGGTGCAGGCTGCAAGATAAAAATAAGACCTGTTCCTGAGTCAGGTCTGTGCTTTTAAATAGCCTTGTAAAGCTATTGTAGGAGATATTTTATGCTTTTGTGGTGGAAGCATCAGAGTCTTTACTACTGAGGTTAGACATGCATCTAACAAGCGAGCCCTGATAGTTTAGCATCATGCTGAGAATCCATATTGCTTAGTGGAAGCAAGGCGATAACAGCAGGAATCTCACAAAAGAGCTGCTCCTCTCAACAAAGAAAACCCTCACACTTGAAATCTTAGAGGTAGGAACTATCCAATCCACGTATACATTTTGTGACCTCTACCTTAGTAGTGTGCCGTATACTTAACATGTCCTATTCTGCTGGTTAACGTTAAGTAAGAGTTACACATGTAGGAATTTTAACAGAGCTGCTGCATGGCTTCAAAATGAACTTTTAAAGTTATTTGGTGACGTATTTTGACTTCATAAATGTGATCTTACACCACTTGATGTCGTAAGTCATTAAAGCTACATCATCCAGCAATTCAAGTATCATTAATGTGTCACTATATTCATTGCCACCACTCTGTGCAACCTTTCCTTTACTAAAGTAAACTTTTGGATGCTTGCTTCAAATTTGTGTAGAAGAACCAAAGACTTTTGTGTCTGTCTGTTGGAGGTGTTAACACATTTCTGATGGAACTCTTACAGGTAGGAAGCTCAACCCTGTCCCCTTTAGCATGGACTGAGCGGTTTTGGGAAGGAGACACTGAAGGAAGAAGCAGTCTTTGCCCTTTGCTTACGTGAGGATTAGAGCTTTGTATGATATAAACTTTGCTTTTTTTATGTTATGAACTTCAGCTGTGTGGAAAACAGTTCCCAGAGTATGGGGCTGTTCATCAGGCTTATTGTTTATGTATAGAACAATAGGAAAGTCATTTTGCTGAATATATGTCTTCAGAGACCTATCACACCATCATCAGCTTTCGTTGGAAGACAATTACAAGGCTTCAGAAATGATTAACGTGCAAGATGCTTTTCTTTGTGGCTTCACTTGCATTGAAATTTCTGTCATTCTTGTCTGTTCTTTCCCCAGTGTATTTACCACTCAGTGAAAGCATGGCATCTTGTTCTAGCTGGTAATTGCCCTGCTATTTAAAAGGTGGCCTTTATTTCTAGATTTGGGTTGTTGGGCTGCCCTGCATCTTCTGTACTTTTGAATTCTGGATTAAAGGAGTGACTTTTTTTTTTTTGTAGGTGGCAAGAGGCTGTGATCAAGCCAATGCTTAACCTGTCATTTGATAAATGCAATGGATTGATCTCCTGAAATCTTTCACTCTAAAGCACGTTTTGTAGTGTTTTACTTGTCCATGTGCTTGGACAGGTTGTGAGGATTTGGTGCATGGAGGTGAGACCCTGTTTATTGAGTTTGGAGTATAAGGGCCCTGCTCCTTGTTGTGGGGCGTTTCAAGCTCTTTGTGCATCCATTTCTGCACAAACCAATTCTTTTTCCTGTTGTGTGTTTCAGGTTGTTCTGGCAGACTGTAAAATGTTTGTTTTTAAATGATTGCCAGGCTTGACTTAAATCAATATGAAGGAGATGGAAATGTATTTCATGATGTTTCTTGGTTGGTCAATAAAATGCTCTACCCTGTACCATCAAAAAATGCTGAAATCAGCTTTGAAGAAGCAGAAAAATGCAACAGTAGCAGATGCAATTACAGTGATTTGCTGCTCTGAATCACCTCCTGTGTAGGGGTAAAATGGAAGTTAAAATAACAGGAAAAAAAGGTGTTTGTGTTCCTTAAAACGTGGGTTTTAGGTTTAAGTTAAAAGATGGAATGTATGTTAACCAGAAGCTTATGTGACCTTTTAATAATGAAGAAACGGGGAGAACATCAGATGCTTCATCACTAAAATCAGTGACATTTCACATTAATTGAATTAAGGCAAAACTATTTGTCCCAGACATTGCCAAGTGAACTTTCCTTCTTGAGGGGTTTGTCCATCTTGACACAGGGAATGGAACTGAACTGATTTTTTTTTTTTAATTGTTATGTTTGGATAGAAACAGTGATCTAATTGCCTGAAAAGCATCCCTTTCCCATCTAATTATTTCCCTGTGAACACACAAATACAGATTATGAAGCTTGCAACCAGTGAGGCTTCTGGGAGGGGATAACCTGAGCAACCATTTGACTGCAAAACGAGGAGGAAAATTAATTTACCTTCATTTTGGTTATCTGCCATGACAGCTGGCATAAATCTTTGCAGTTTGCTTTGACAGAGATTGTACAAGTTCACCTTGTGGGGTTTTTCTTTTTTCTGTGTGTGTCTACCTGTCTGGGAGTCAGGGAATTTGCATCAGTTTTGATGAACAATGAGGTCAGCACAGCGTTTGGGAAAGACAACTTGTGCACAGTAGGGCCCGCAATGTCAGTGGAAGACACCTTGTTCTGCTGGTTCATTATTTTATGCTGCCATCAGGTGCCTGATCACACAGGCCAACGCTGAACTCACCAACAGCCCCTCAGAAGGCTTCTTTC